>JACGDI010005515.1:2255919-2348494 GCA_014898725.1 Jacaranda copaia
ACCCCTCCTCAAACACAGTTATAAACCCCCAGGGAGGTCGATGCATTCTACCCCTGGTCCCCGGTGCTACCATCTCAAACTTGTTAGGGATATGATATGTTGCTCTAATCCGTACTAGATTGGCAGTGGTAATTTTTGAGGCTATTTCTGTGTAGTGATCTGGGGTAAATAACTGACCCCGGCTAGCAGGCATATCAATGAGTCTAGCCTCCCCCTCTAATACTACCTTAACCTCGTCGGAGCCACTATTACTACTCGAACTACTCTTTTCACTTGAAGATGAACTAGATTGAGTAGTGCTTTCACCCTCAGTATTCCCCCTACGGACCATGTTCTTAGACCTACTGCTATCAGAATCTAAACTCACAAACATGGTTCTACAATGTAAAAGAAAAAAAACACAAGTATAACAAGGACACTTACAGTGCAAGTCTCTCAAATGAAAAACACGGAGTAGGAAACTCTTCAACAATGGAGATTCTATCAGATATTCAGGTTGCAAAAGTGTGAATAAAGGAACTTATCCCCTTATTTATAGGCAATCATGTGTGGGAGTCCGTGTGACTGCCATCATGACAGTCTGTCCCAGTACGCTTCATATCCTATGCACTGATAACCATATTAAATGCAAAGAAATCACCTCAAACCCCAGTCGGTATTTCAAAAACCTAGGTTGGAAGTTCAAAAATCTCGATCGAGCACAGTACTCGCTACGATTGAATGTAAACGCCCTACCCCTTCTCGTTGACGTGCTCGATTAGGATCGAGAGTTGGGGGAACTCGTGATATGGCATAACCTAATAGGCCCAACAGGCCTAACATCAAATGAGATAGCCCACAAGGCCCAAAGATAGAATCTGTTTGGTTGACTGGTATCATCCTCACTTGGGAGTATCTACAATCGACCCGTATCGACCTGAAGACTACTCTGATAGTTTGAGTATTTGAATCTGGTCGACATTAATCAACCTCCAACGTTCACTCGAATCCCCGTCGAGCATATTGATCTGACAGGTCGAGCCTACTCCAATAACATGTGGCAATTGGTGCAATCGTTGCCAATAACTTTGATAATTCTGACAACTCTGCTAACAACTTTGGTAGAAATGTGCCTCTACTGGAATGGTTAACCCAGAAAAGCAGGAGATTTAGCCACCTGGCACAGTACTGAGATCTAGACATGGAATGACTCCTAACCCCTTTGGCATTGAAAAAAGCTAGTACACCTGACAGGGGTACTTGGGTAAAATCATGCCCATAGAAAGTTATAAATACTCCAGGCTCAGCCACGCTCAAGGTAATGCCACTTACGCTATACACTTACATTCTCTATATTCTGCTCAAATTCCTCTCAATCAGAACTAACTTGAGCGTTGAAGTGCTTTAATTGGAGGCAATTCGACTAGCTTAATGTGTGCTATAGTTGTAGATTTCAAACTCAGAACTATATACAACCCTCATTTCCTCTACACGCAGCTTTCTATAGCATCAAAGATGTTGTTAAATCTATTACTTTTTCATTTGTAGTTGTCTCAACGTTTGAGGGTATCTCTACTACTTCTTATGTTGAGTATTAGCTTTAGACTTTGGTGTAACCACTCATATTACTAGTAATAGATCTTCTTTTACCTGTTTATTACTCTCTCCTTCATTATCTCCTATTCGTATTGTTGACGGCCCTTTCTCCCTTTTCTTGAGTTCTGGTATGGTTACACCTAATGCACATCTTACTATTAATATTGTTCTTTTTGCTCCTAATTTTCCTATTAGCCATCTATCTATTAGTCAACTTGTTAAACCTAAAAATTGTTCTATAACCTTATTTTCTTTATACTATGTCTTTCAGGATCTACAAACAAGGAAGACGATTGGTGATGGGTGTGAGCATGGTGGTCTCTATTATCTGGACATAGTTAATACACTTTTAGAAACTCGTGCTCTCTCTACATCTATTTCACCTCATCAGTAGCACTGTTGTCTTAGCCACTTATCTTTATCTATTTTAAGATAGCTTTTACCCCTTGGGTCGTCTATTTTTATTTTAGAGTGTAAGTTTTTTGTGTTAGGAAAGCATCACTGTGCTTCCTTTCCGTCTAGGATTGATAAATGTAGTTTTTATCCCTTTGACCTTGTTCATTCAAATATTTGGGGTTCATGTTGTGTTGTATCTTTTATTGGTTTTAAATACTTTATCACCTTTTTTAATGACTATTCTAGGATGACTTGGGTTTGTTTACTTAAAGATAAAATTGAAGTCCTTCGTGTGATCACTTCTTTCTATAATGAAATAAAAATTAAATTTTCTACCAATATTCATATTCTTCGCATTGATAATACTTTAGAATTCGTACAAAAAGAGATTTTATTTTTTGTTAGAATCATTGCATTTTGCATCAAACCTCTTGCCCTCACACTTCTCAACAAGATAGTGTTGTTGAACAAAAACATCGCCATCTCTTAAATGTTGCTTGCACTTTTCTAACTAAGATGAATGTACCTAGATGTTTTTGCGGAGATGCTATTCTCACTGCATGTTTTCTTATTAACCCTAGGCTTTCTAGTGTTCTCTATAGGGATATTCCATTTTCTTATCTTTATCCTAACCATCCTCTATTTAGTGTCACTCATCGAGTCTTTTGGGTATGTTTATTTTGTTCATGATTTTTCTACTAGTCATGACAAATTATCCCCTGGGTCAATTAAGTGTATTTTTCTTCGTTATTCTCGCTCACAAAAAGGATATTGATGTCATGGCCCTATTTCTCATAGGCAATTTACTTCTGTAGATGTCACCTTTTTTGAGTCTACCCCATACTATTCCAGAAATAACCATCCTTCCAAAGTTACATCTCCTGTACTAATACTTATCCCTTCTTCTTCCACCATCCCTTTATTAAGCACTCCATCCAAGCTATTACAAGTGTATTCATGTCGTCAAATACATTAGACTACCATGCCCATTACTACTACCAATTTCCATTTACCTTGGATCTCCCATTCTCTATCCTTTCCACATCTAATGATGATCTCCTTATTCCCCTTCGGAACCACAAACATTTATGTACTACATATCCTTTGGCTAAGTATCTGTCTTTTAATAACTTTTCCCTAAAGTTTCATAGTTTTGATTTATCTCTTTCATCAAAATCTATTCCCAAGATTTATCATGAGGTATTACAATATCCTAAGTGGAAGATGGCCATGGATGAAGAAATGTCTGCCCTTACTTCTTGAGGGACTTGGGATCTTGTGCTAGCTTTTTCCAATGTTGATGTTGTTGCTTGTCGATAGGTGTTCACCATTAAGTATAGGTCTAATGGGACTATTGATCAGTATAAAGCTCATTTGGTTGCAAACGATTTTACTTAAACTTATGGCATTGGCTATCTTGAAACCTTTTCACCAATGACCTATCTGAATTCTATTAGGGTTTTATTTTCCTTGGTTGTTAATTACGATTGGCCTACATATTAGTTATATGTGAAGAGTGCTTTCTTGTATAGAGATTTGCATGATACTGTTTTTATGGAGCAACCAGCAGGCTATGTTGCTCAAGAAAAGAGTTAACATATGGTGTGTAAATTAAAGAAAGCAACTTATGGTTTGAAATAAAGTCCTCGAGCATGGTTTGATAAATTTAGTCATGTGATTTGTGATTTTAGCTTTAAAAGATGCCAATTTGATCATTCAATCTTTGTGCATAATGGTCATACAGGCATTATCATTCTCATTGTCCATGTGGATGATGTTTGAATCTCTGGTAGTGATTATGAAGGCATAGAACAAACCAAGGTATACTTGCAACAACACTTTATCACTAAGGATATGGAACGTCCTAGATATTTCTTGGGTATTGAGATTGTCCATAGCAAGCATGACATATCTCTATCTCGGAGAAAATGTGCACTTGATTTGCTTCAAGAAGTCGGTTTACTTGGCACCAAACCAATCGATACACCTATGGACTTGAATCCTACTTTTTGGGATGATTCTAGTGATTTTTTGGAGGATAAGGCAAAGGACATATGACTTGTAGGGAAATTAATATTTTTAACTATAACTAGACTAGACATCTCTTTCACAGTTGGAGTAATTAGTCAATTCATGGACAAGTTGCGTACTGTTCATTGGGATGTTACTCTCATAATCTTAAAATATATTAAGGCCTCTCTTGGAAAAGGTTTGTTATTTAAAAAATATGGACACTTAAATATAGAAGCCTATTCTGATGCAGATTATGCTAGCTCTAGAAATGACAAAAAGTCTACCTCTGGGTATCGCACCTTTGTTAGAGGAAATCTAGTAATTTGGCCTTCCAAGAAACAAACTACGGTAGCTAGATCTAGTGCAGAAGCTGAGTATAAAGCTATGACACATACTGTTTGTGAAATGCTATGGCTAAAAATTTTATTAGTTGTACTAGGTTTTAATTTTAATGATCCTTTGCCTATGTATTGTGACATTCAGGCAGCTATTCATGTTACTAATAATCTAGTATATCATGAAAGGACTATGCATATTGAAGTTGACAACCACTTTATCCATGAAGCTGTGATAAATAAGAAGATCAATACATAGTTCACTCCACCTTCAGAACAAATAGCAGATGTATTTACTAAAGTTTTAGGGGGCAAGCAATTTAATATTTTATGTAACAAGCTAAGCATGATTGATATATATGTTCCAGCTTGATGGGGAGTGTTGAGATATATATTAATCTACCATATCTGATGGTTAGGATAGTTTATCATAAAAGATCCTAGTATATCTTTTTTTTACTTAAATCTACTCTTGTATACTCTATAAATATGAGATAGGTTCTATTCAATAATATAGAATCATCTTTTCTTTTCTCTTCACATTGTGAATGTAGATCAGTGTTTAGAGAGATGTCTAAAACTAAATCATTGAGTTATGGGGACAATAGATGCTTTCTTGCTAAAACTGTCAAAGAACAACTCACCTGGCAGCTACAGATGTCAAATGGAGCATCATCTGCCAAAACCTTGTCCAGCTGAACCTGGAGAAAACAGAGTTGAACCACTTGCGTGTGTAACTTCCATTACTAAATTGTATGACGACAAACTTCAGCAAGTTCAACACTGTATACAACCTAGCTAATAAATCGAAGAAATATAACAATTGAATTTCTCGTGTACACACATCAAAACTCCCATGATTTTATTACTCATATACTCCAAGAAAATGGGGAATAGCCAGAGAAGACATCCATATTGCTACTTCTATAAATGAGTACCTCAAAGCAGTCTCCACAGATAAGCCTGGCAGGAAAGGAGAATTTTTTGCGCGCTGATGATGATCTGCATCACCATTGTATCGTGTGCAGCAATCTTCTTTCTGTAATCACAGTAGGCGTTGTTGTTATAGGTATCAAAATAAGATGATAATCCATCATACTGTAATACTTTCAAATATCTCATTAGACAACAGATAACTGATTTTCCTAAAATGCAACAACAGACAATTTTTAGATTCATCACCAGCTAATATTGTACATCTACTAAGTTTAGATTTCTGATGCTAAAGAAAATGCTAATTCAGTAACTTCCTATTTCACATTATGAGTATCTTTTGGTTTAAGGACACTCAGAAACCAAGCTCCTTAGGAGTTTATTGGAAACCAATATGATCTTCAACATCTTTAAAGGGTCAATATAATAATGATCAGGCAGGATTCTGCTGATTCTATTGATTCCTAATCAGAGAGACCCTTTTGCTCGCTCATTCATGCGTGAGTTCTGCCCTGAATCTAATACGAGTAGCTGCAGAGGTATTCGTTTTCAAGGAAGATGGGTTGAATGGCTAGAACAACTGAAATGTCCAAGAAATACATAGTATCTATTTCAAAAATGATTTTCAAATGGAGTAAAATATTAGGTATTTTTATTGAAAGTGAAAGTGTGAATCATAACAAGATTGAATGGGATTATATTCATTGATAACTGGTTCTTTATTAGAAATGACTTCTTAAAACATCCAATGTTAACAATCAAATAAAAGCAATTATGCGCGTATCTTCCTGTAAATACATAAAGACCACTATATTAAAGGTCCCATTGCTTCTATTTGTGGCTTAATCCCAGTGAAGACAAAATTTACAACTGTGAGAAAGGCATGTACTTGCTTTAGCAATTCCACTGTCCATATAATTATTTACTAGACTGGATATGACTGTCTCAGAAAGTCCGATGTCAAGCTTTTATTTTCATGCAAGTGGAGGCCACTATACCAGGGTTCCATTATTCTACTTAGAGGGTGTTTGGATGAGCTTATAAGTTCCTCAAAACATCTTATAAAAAGTTTAAAAACTTATAAATTGAAAAAAAATATTTGGCAATTTTTTTTAAAAAAAATTTACAAGATCTCAAAATAAGATGTTGTGAGCTTATAAGCTCTTTTAAAAAAAATAAGGAGATCTTAATTTATTTTTAAAATCTTAACAAACTCCTTCATTTTTAAAATTGCCAGTATTAACATCTTATAAGCTCTAAAATCTTATTTTTATCCAAACACTCCAACAACTTATTTTAAAAATAAGATCAAACATTTTATAAGCTCCAAAAACATATTAGAAGATATAGGAGCTTATAAAATGCTTAAAATAAGGTTAACCAAAGACCCTCTTAGTGCTCAATCCATAAGAAAATGAAATTTACAAGTGAGATTGTGATGACAGTGGTATATAGAACGACATTCATTTGGTTTTGATTTAAAGAACAATGCAATTGGAAATAACCAGTTAACATCCCTTGTGTTCTACGTCCCCTAAAATTGTTTAAACATAACACCACCTTAGATGACAAGGAGCTCTTGCAGGATTTCTTTGGGAAGTGTGGAAGGAGGGAGTATAATTTCGAGCATAATGACCCAAGAAAACATTAATAGGACAAATTCTTTATGTGCTGATCAAAGTAATATTAGACAATTTACACCTCTCCACACCGAGAAGGAGATGAAAGAAAAAGAATAATGCAAACTACAACTTCACATTAAACGAAACTAATTTAACTTGGCATTCCAAAGATAATACTATTGCCAATAGAAAGAAAGTAAAAGAGTTGAAACTTCACGGAGCCATCAGCTATATCAATGCCAACATAATAACCAATCTTTGCTTTTGTTCCATTTGATAATTAGATCACCACCCTGGTACAAATAAAAAGAGATAGCAAAAGTGCAAAATGACAGATATGCACGCATAGATGTAAATCCATCTCAAAATATTCCAGTTCAAAAACTAACTTTCCACGAGCCATGTCGAGAACTGCATCTCCTCTTTCGCCATATAACTGAATTAAGACTCTCTTTAATTACATTAGCACCTGTCAATTTGGTTATTGATAGAGTAAGGGAAGAACTCAATAAATATTCAATATGAGCCCAAATAATTGTCAACAATTACCCAGTTGTTGAGAGCTTCTTCAAGTGGATAATGGGGCTGGCTTTTCGCTCTTCCAATGTCTGATTCGTTCTTGCGCTGTAATAATCAGCCGCTTTTCTAGCAAATATCTTAGTACTCTCATCCTCTAAAAATTTGCATCACGTGTGGCAACCAAGAGATACGCCGTTGATGTCCAATACCAACAAACCAAAAGAAACAAATAACAAGAAACCGGCGAAATTTTCTAGTTACCCAACTTAGAGCATGTTTGTTTATGTTTTCAAATTCATCTTCACCTATTTTCATTATTTACAAATAAATTATCAATAATTTATCATAATTTTTATCAAAATTTCAACTTATTTCTTCTCAAAACATATTTCCAAATAAATTATGTACCTTCTCTTTATTTTGTTATTGCCATCTCTCTCCCCCAACAATTTACTAAACCCGATAAAATCATTACTTCTCTAACAAACTATCCTAATACAATTTCATTTTCAATTCATTTTCTCTAACAAACGTTTTAAGTTTTAAAAATGCTAAAAATAAAAAATCAAAATCAAAACAAAACCAAACAAGCTGTTAGTTTCAATCTCAGCAACCAAATAATGATAAAGCTCAGAACTTTCTCAAAGAATACATCCAAATTAAACACAGATGATGAAACCACTTAAATACTTAGCATCACTAATTTTTTATTTTTTATTTTTTGAAATAGACGAAATACAAGGAGTTTAAGGATATTTTCTTTTACATTTTTTTCAAAATTTTTTCCTAGCCTAAAAAAAATTTCAAGATGAAAGCACATTCTACAATCTTTTTTCTAAAAAACTCAAATTTTATACCAAAAAACCTCCTCTCAATTCACCCAAAAAGCCCTACACCCTAAAAATCACACAAACCTCATTATTTTTTCACTCTACCTTTCACATAACTCATTTATTTTTCACTTTCTCACTTCACTCTTTCATATATATATATATATATATATATATACACACACACATATATACATATATAAAAATATTAAAATTTTACTAGTTAAAAAAATCTAAAACTTATGTTTACAAATTTAATTAAACTAATTATCAAAAAATAAATTAAATTTAATTAAATATTATTTATGTTATTACTAAATAATTTATTTATTGAATAATATATTAAAATAATCAGATTTACTTATTACTTATGTAATGTAGTAGATATATTTAATATTTAATGTACTAATTAAATTTTATATTTATTCATTTAATAAATAAATTAAGATGTTTTAATTTGATATAATAAATAAATTAATCTTCTTCAAAAAAAATTCTTCATTAAATATTAATCTTCACATTTATTTAAAATTATAATAAAAAATTTGATTATAGGTGATACTTATGCAATAATCTATTAAGTTTAATAAATTAATATTGATATGCTTAAAGTAATCATTGAGAGAATTAATTAAATTTAAGCAAAATTATTTGATTATTACGAAGTAATTTATTTACTAAATAATATATATTAATTAAATAATGAGTTAAAATAATTAAATAACTTATTAAATTAACTAAATTAAATTATTTAAATAACTTGTTATTTATATATTAATTATGTTTCATATTTTACTTATAATTAAATATTATGCTTAATTATGTAATAAAAAATTTAAGATAATGCAATTTTGATATAACATAATATTCTTTATTTTTTTTAATATGATGAATTGTTATGAAATCTTATATTTGTAAATTATTAAAGATTTATTTATTTAAATAAATAACTATATTTTATTTGTACATAAATCGTAAGTAATAAATAGTTAAATAATTATATTTTAATTAATA
This sequence comes from Jacaranda copaia, assembly GCA_014898725.1. NCBI lineage: Eukaryota > Viridiplantae > Streptophyta > Magnoliopsida > Lamiales > Bignoniaceae > Jacaranda > Jacaranda copaia. The sequence goes on from JACGDI010005515.1 coordinate 2,265,157, forward strand.
AATAGTAATTTGTTTATAATTAATGTATAGTAATTAAATTTTTTTCTAAGTCGATATTAATAATTATGATATAAGCTTATTTGTTTATAATTAAGATATAATTGTAATTTCATGAATAATTAATATTTATTAATATATATTTTCTTCCAAATAATACATCATTTACTAATGTTAAATTATTACAATACAAATTTAAAAAATAAATAATCAATTAAATTAATTACACTCATACATCAATTGTTACAAATATATATATATATATGCACACACACACACACATCAATAAATACATATAATATATATTAAAAAATCACTTTCATCTTATAAACAAAAAAAAGCAACAAATTTAACGTTTACAATAAATTTGTCTCTCTCCCAAAACATAAAGAAACAAATAATTCATTTTCAAATCATTTTCCATATTTCTCTAAAATGAAAAGAAACACATAGCACATTCTCTAATTTTTTTTTTTTACAAAAATTCATTCCCTCAAAATTTTTTCTAAAAAATGGCCAAAACATAAAGAACATAGTGTAATGTACTCTAATTCCCTTTTTCAGAAAAGAAAATATTAAGAAAAGAAATACCTTCAGGGTTGTACTTGAACTTGGATTTGGTGGCCCAAAAGGACCAGAGGATGAAAATTCTTGATACCCTCGCTTCATGAATACGTACAATGTACACGTATATCTACAGGTCGATTAGGAAAAGTGAAAAACCAGCACCGATTTATACCTCAAGAATTCGAGAAGGATAGTCCCTAAAGTTAAATAGAAAACAAATAGATAAATAAAACGTTAATATAATATAGCATTATATAACAGAATGAATGAGCGAATGGATTGAAGTAACCGGTAAAGAAGTGAACGAACCCTTTTTCTGTTTTCGCTTTTATATAGCATCTTGCTCCTGCTGGACTTACACTTCCTTCTTTAGATTGTTGATAAATTTTATAACCTCATAATATTAATAAAACAAATTTTAGGAAATTGCTATAACATTTTAAAAATATTAATCAAATAATATTCCAATCCATGTGGCTTAGTCTTAAGGAGTGAAATTTAATTCTAATAGGCGAGTCACCAAATAAAAATCATAACTATTAATAAACTCTTAAACATTATTAATAGCCCCAATCCTATATTGGATAGAATTAAGACAAGAAAAAAAAGACAAGAACTAAATCCTTAACATGACAAGAAAACTAAAATACTATTAATTCCTCATTAGAAGTCTTTCAACTTTAATTCTCATCAAATTGGGTTCAACATTCTTATCATGATTAGGGTTTAGGACTGCCAAAAAAAAAATAAAACAAAAATGTAAGTAAATGACTCAATGAATGCCTAGCGTGTGCAACATGAGGTCAAGAATATATCATGATAAAAAAGATGCTTAGTGATAAATATTTGAGAAAAATGTTGATAAACAATCATGCATTATATAGTAGTAAAGCAGGAATATAACAACAACCATTTTTTTATAAGCCAATAATTAAACGCAATGATCAAACAAGTATTTGCCGTAGCTAGTCAACTTTATAACTTTTACTATAACAGTCCTTTATTGCTCTAGGCAATGCATGATCATACCCAATAGTTCCAAGCCTAGATTCTTGGGAAATTCTATGACCCATCTCAGCCACAAATGGCTTGTATTGTGTGTTGCTTGGATTAGGCCTAGGGGCTTGGGGTTCAACTGGCAAACCCACTACTATCTACTGAAGTCCCTCTCACACCCAGGTCAAGTTAGATCAATATATAGGAATTAGAATAGTAAATTCAGTCATAAGTTAATCATCGAATTTAATTGCAAATCTAGAAACATTATTGAATAAAAAAAAGAGATCATAAAAGAACATGTTTTCTTTTATCTAGAAACAAAATAAGAGAATTTTTTAATGCGTAGTGGAGTAATATAGTGTAGTGTTAATTGAAGAGAAGTTTCATACAATGTATTACAACATGTAGTTTTCTAGATTTTGAAAGGCAATATTATATATTATATATAGGAATAGACACTCATAGTGCTTATCGATTAAATCAAAAGTTGATTCTATCGTGTCAAGTCCCTAACCATCAACTGACACAATTGTAACATTCAACTTATCAGTATCTTTTCTATAAAAACTTGATTGTTCTCTAATTTATGCCATTCACAGCATCATGCTTCTTATAGGATTATGAGAATTAAATCTCCCTATCCTTTTGTTTCATATACTAACTAGGATTTAACTCAAAGAAATTACTAGGATTTAATTGTAAAGAAATTCTAAAATTTCTATTAAAATACATATATACATATATATATATACACACACAACACATACATTTCGCAAACTTATCAAGAGACCAACATATGACAAAGCTTAATAACATCTTATCAACAACAACAACAACAACAACAACAACAACACAACAGTAATAATAATAATAATAAACTTACGTGGGTGGTGGGTCATTTGAAGGGTTAGTCCCTTTACTTCTAATTTTGGGAATTTAAATGGATTTCAAATATTAAAGAAAGGGAGAGAAAAGACCAACAATGTTGAAATGCAATGGATAGTCGTGAATTCATGTGACCCACAAAGTGTTGAATTGGTTTTGATGTTAAAAGTTATTTCTTTTATCTTTGTGTAGGGCTACCAATGGATCTAATTTTAATCCAAAACCAATTTGAATTTGATTTGAATTTTAAGATTTTTATCTAATTAAAATATCCAATGGATTAAATCTGACTATAAATATTTATAATTCGGAATAAGTGGATTGAATATGGAATTAAGCAATCCATTCCATTAAAGATTTGAATCCAAACTTTAATATTTTTTATTAAATTAATACTCTTATATATATAATATTAATAAATATTTTAAAATAAAATCTATATATTATATTGACCTAATATTTATATTAACGTTTATATTTTACTATTAATATTGAATCTTTAACCTAAAAAATAAGAGGGGTATTAATAAAATGTCAATTATAATAACATATAATAGTTCATCTATACATTAATATAATATGAAATAGGAATTTAGTATTCAAATATTTAACTTTTGGACTAATATGTAATAAAAAATTGTTAGAAATACAATATTTTTATAAAATTCAAAATAAAAAAAAAGAAAAAATTACAAATTAGGTTGGGTTTTTAAATTAGATTTTGAATATTCTTTGGATTCGGATATAGTACTGAATAACGAAGATCTTATTAAATTTCGGGTTAGATTTGGATAAGGATTTTGGTAGTCAGATCTGGATTTGGATATGATAGATTTGATCCAAATTTGAACCATTGACAGCTCTATCTTTATGTAAATTTGCTTGGACGTGGGTGGTGGGTCTTTTGATGGGATAATCTCCTTTACTTATAATTTTGAGAATTTGAATGGATTTCAAATACAAAAAGGGGAGAGAAAAGACCTATAATGCTCAAATGTAATGGATAGCTGTGAATTCATGTGACACACAAAGTGTTGAATTGGTTTTGATGTTGAAAGTAATTTCTTTTATCCTTTTGCAAAGTTGCTCCTATTATTATTATTATTGTTGTTGTTTGTCGTTGTTATTGTTGTTGTTGATGATGATGATGATGATGATGATGATGATGAAATATTATTAAGCTTTGCTAAATGTTGGTCTCTTGATAAGTTTGCTAAGTGTAAGTGTTGTATGTATATATGTATATATATTAATAGAAATTTTAGGATTTATTTACAATTTAATTGTATTAATTACATGAGTTAAATCCTAGGTAGTATATAAAACAAAAGGAGAGGGAGATTTAACTTTCACAGCCCTATAAGAAGCTTGATGTTGTGAATTGTATAAGTTAACAATTGAAGTTCTATATAAAAGATATTAATTAAGTTGAATGTTACAATTGTGTCAGCATGTGATCAAGGACTTGACATGATAGAATTGACTTTTGATCCTATTGAGAAGTACTATGAGTGCTTATTCCTATGTGTAATATATAATATTACCTTTCAAAATCTAGAAGGTTATATATTGTAATTTGTTCCGCGAAACTTCTCTTCAATTTACATTGCACTATATTTATATTCCATTGTGCACAAAAAAATTCTCTTGTTTCATTTCTAGATAAAACAAAATATGTACTTTTATTATCTCTCTCTCTCTCTCTCTCTCTCTCTTTTAATTCAATAATGTTTCTAGACTAGCAGTTAAATTTAATGATCAACTAATGACTGAATTTACTGTTCTAATTTTGATACGTTGGATGCAATTTGGTTTGGGTGTACAATAGACTTTACTGAGCGATGGAGGGCTTGCCAGTTAAACTTTAAGCCTCATGGCATAATCCCCTCAGTGCATAGCAAAAGCCATTTGTGAATGAGGTAGGTCATAGGATTTCCTAAAGACCTATGCTTTGGTATTATTTGGTAAGGTCGTTCCTTGCCTAGAAACATAAGGAACTATTACGATGGGAATCATAAAATTGACTGATTATAGCAGACACTAGTTTGATCATCACATTTAATTGTTGGCCTATAAAAAAATGTTTATTATTATATTCCTACTTTACTACTGTGTAATGCATGACTATTTATCAACATTTTTCTCAAATATTTATCAATAAACATCTTTTTGATCATTACATGTTCTTGAACTCACATTGCAAACATTAGGTATTCATTGAGTCCTTTACTCACACTCTATTTTTTTTAATTTTCTTTTGGCTTATATGGACCTAGTTCTAATGAGGAAGTTGAACCCAATTTTAACAAAAGTCAAAGTTGAAAGAATTCTAATAAGGAATTGATAGTATTTCAGTTTCATTGTCATGTTGAGGATTTAGTTCTTGTCCCTTTTTTTTTTGTATTTTTTAATGAACTTCTAGTTGATGTAGGATTGGTTAGTTTGAGTTTTGTCCATATTTGAGATTTATTTTCACTGCTAGGTTTGTTTAAGAGTTTATTAATGGTTATGATTTTTATTCGGAAACTTATTTATTAGGATTGAATTTCACTCCTTGAGACAAAGCCACAAGGTTTGATTTTGGGGCATGACATATATTATTTGATTAATATTTTTAGAAAGTTAAAGCAGTATTAATATTTGATTAATTAAAATTTTTAATCCTTGAATAATGAGTGGCATTGCAAATCCTCCAACTTCTTCAACACAACCATTTATTCTTCAATGTTATGACTAGAATTTTCCATTTTTCTTGCTTTGGCATCGTTCATGGAATTCCATGAATCAATAACATCATCAATTCTCAATGAACAATTTCTTTTTGATTCTTGGAAGTATTTTGTTTTGCATAGGGATTGTAGTTGGGGGGGTTGTGTCACTTTTGAGCTCTTTCACTGGAGCTTCCGACATTTAGTTGTGATGGAATGTATTTAGCGCATTTCATGTTCATCGCTTTCATTATTTGGGACAATCAAATCTAGCTCATCATTAGATTCATAGGGCATTGAGAAAAGGATCTTGCACCACTACTAGTTGCTACTAAGTTCACAAATATCTCGATGCAAAAGCAGTAGTGTAGAAGTCCTTTTGTATAGAGGTTAGCCACATTTGAATTTTCATAATAAGAGAAGAACATGACACGAAATTGTTAGTGTCAATAATTAGTAGTACTGCACTAAATAGACAAATATGGTAAGAAGCAGTTATTGTTGGAATAGTGCCTCATAGCTAATTAGATTGGCATGTAAACTATTTCATTTGTGATACAATCTTGATTGAATGATATTCATATTAAATGGCCATTTTTATCTTATGCTTATATTTCTTCATTAGCATTTGGTTGAAGCCCCTAAATCACACATGACTATAGGACTTGGTTACACTCTGGGTGGTGATCATAAAATAAGTTATATACGATCATGATTTTAAATATTCCAAGTCGTAGAATCTTATGAGACGGGGCATCTAAAATTTGGATAGACTTGCACTAACAATACATAAATCCAAGGAGTTAGATATTGCTCCATTTCATGAGCTTTCATGCTAGACATAAGTGTATGCTAGTAGGTGCTTGTTAGAGAACAACGTCACTAAAGGCCTGCCTAACAAATCCACTAGGTAGCCTAAATAGCTAGTTCTCTCGCTTACGTTAGTGTATATAATTAGTCCTTTGACCTGAAGATCCATGGTAACCTGGTATTTAAGTCCTTGTGCTTTGACTCTTTCTTGACTACATAACGGGTTTTTTGGGTTGAGATTGGGTATGAGCTATTTAAACATAGAGGTTTGTGAGATCCAAGATGGGTTCCATCTCCTTGTCATTGTGAAGTGTGAGTGCATCACTTATGTATGCTATATTGATCGATTTCAAGAAATCCTTGGGGAACGTTGTGCATCATTTGGAAAGGAGTTTTTCAAAGATGAAGACATAAAGAGAAATCAAACATTAAGAATAGAAACATAGTTATTGAGGCTATTGGAGAACTAACAAATATCTTGCCTTAGCCCTCTTTCGAGAGATAAGAGATGGAAAGATTGTATTTGCATGATAAGCATAGAATTGGAATAGTTCATGAAGAGCATATTCATTTCAACCAATTAGTTGGGCTCTATGGGCTTGAGGTTAGACATCAACCATAGAGATTAGGTACTCTTCAATTAATAGAGATTAATTGAAAGAGTTATTAGTTTAAAGGAGTTTAAAGTAATGTGAATATTTTTATATTCAATATATTGCAAGAGCTATGAGCTCATGTCCAATGAATGGGAGAACCTAATGGGTTATGTACAAAAGCTTAAAGGAAGTTATATTTGATGGAAGACATTTTCTAAGGAGTTAGAAAATTCACCTTGACCATTTTTTGGAGAAAATCGGTTGGCTAATTTGTTAGTCATTTTGGCTTAATTAATTTAATTGTTAAATTGATCAAAAAAAATTTAAGGAGTTAAATTAGATCAATTAAATTGTGGAATTAATTTAATTGATGCCATATGACTATTAATTAGTCAAGTTAACTTAAAGAGTTAAGTTGACACATTCTAGTTTAAAGAGTTAAGTTAAATTAATTAATTAAATTAAAGAGTTAATTTAATTAATGTGAGGATTTTATTTTGGAGGAAAATTGAAATGAAGGAGTTCATTTGAGTTTAATTTGGGATTAATTTGAAAGATGTTTCATGAGATGAAATATAAAGTCAAATTAAATTCAAATACAAGTGAAATTCACATTTCATATGCAAGTGGATTGCCAAGTTGGCAAACCACCTCATGGAGAGTGTGATGCCAACTTGCATCATGCCTTCCAGTTTATACATAGAGTGAGGTGGCCGACCAGTTGACAATGATGTAAGTAAGTTACCATATTCCATTTTTCCCTCCAAAAAGTGTGATTCACTCATGCGTTGAAGTTTCACACAATCCTTACCATTCTCTCTACATTTTTGGCCTCTCTCTCTCTATTCTTCTTCTTCTTCTTCTTCTTCTGCTTCTTCTTCTTCTTCTTCTTCTTCTTCTTCTTCTTCTTCTTCTTCTGCTTTTTCCTCTAGTTCTCTAGCTGATTGGAGGTAGATTGGAGCTTTCCTTGGGTGGGTAGATCACAACATTAGAGGCTTCACACTTAGGGAGCTTTGCTCTTGAAGATCCATTGTGGCGTAGTAACTTTAGAGGCCTTGCCATGTTTAGATTTGGCTGAAATTTTAATTGGAGACTCTCAAGAGTGTTGAGGTGTTGCTATCGAGTTTGGGGTTGATTTGCTTAGCTAATTGATGGTGGTTTCCTGTTGTGTGGAGATAAACAACTTTGAAGAGTTCATGGGTGTCATCTATTTCAACCTTTGGATTTAGCTTTAAAGATTAGTCTCTTCCATTTAATCCATTTTAATTTCATGATTAGATCTTTGGATTTGGAGTAGATAAGTTTTATTTAGCCTATTTTTGGTTTTATAATTGGATCCTTGGGCTATTCTTTATTTCAAGTAGTATCATAGCCTAATTCACACATTAATTTGGATTTTGGTTTGATTGATTCATGTGATGAATTGATCTAAATCACCAAATAATTGATTCAAATTATGGATTTAAGTGTTTGGTTGATGTTGCTTGTGGTTCCTTCAGTGATGAATTTAAATATGCTAATATGTGTTTTAAGTGTTGATTCATATGTTAATATTATTTTAATTCAAAGATGATTATGTTAAATGTTGATTTAGCATTGATCTATGTTATATATTGATATAGCATGTTTAATTTGGCCTAAAGGTGTTTTGGTCATTTTTGGATTCAATTGGATTGGAGTTAATTGGAGATATTTGGAGAATGTTGATTCTCACTTTTGCTTGATTTTTGAAGCATGTTTGAGCACTTTAATTTCTTATTTTTAAAGGTGTTTATAATCTGGAAATTTGTCAAACTTTGTATGAAATGATGATATGGAGGTGTTCATATAATTTGGAGTGGCAAAAACACAAAACGGTACTTAAAAGGCTGATTGGTGCAAGTTGTGGCAGGGCAGCCACCCTGCCTAGCAGCAGTTAGGCATGGCTGTGGGCAAGCCTTGTGCATGCCCACTGCATGCCTAGCCAGCCGGTTGGATAGTGGCCAGCCCAAGGTCACTCTAGATCCCATTTTAGTGCTTTTTGGTATTTTTGGCATATCAAACTTGATTATTTCATCCTTATTTTGATGCACAAATATTGTGTAAGTGTTCAAAGCAATATTGGACATTTTTGAATGTTTTTAAAATTTTGTTCAAGTTAGTCTTCAATTAAGGGCAAAAATGAGATGCATAATTTTTATGCTTATTTTTTAGGGCAAGAGTAGCATTAGGATCTAATAATTAAAACTTCAAAAGTTAAAATTAACTAGGTTGCCAAAGCTAACAAGGATTTAAACATGCTAATAATTTGAATTTAGATAGAGAATTACCTTGATTAGCCTAATTCCATGGAGAAAATGAAGAACTCTTCGTCAATTCAGAATATGCCAAGTAGCAGCACAACAGAATCAATGCAACTTTTGCATGAGTAAAAAATTTCCAAAGATTTCGAAAAAAATTCCAGCAGCTCCTCAGCTTTTTGGTGGATCTATTGTGAAAATTTCAAATCAAAACTCCTACTAGATCTCCTGAAATAAAATAGCCAAATTATTGTTCTCGCTGGTGGATATCTAAAGGCTTAGCAACCATTTGTTTTGCCTCTATTGAAATGATCTACACACCAAAACAATTTACAATAACTCCTTGCAATTAACTGGAGAGTGAGAGGAGAGATAAGCTTCAACACATGAATGAATACCTTGAAGAAGGAGGAAAAATGTGAAAGAATCTAATTCTTCACATGTGTTGCAAGTGGCCACCCACTCTCACCTCTATATCTATATATAAAAGGAGAATGGTGTGATGCTAAGTTGGCACCACACCTTCCTCAAGGTGGGGGACCACCAACTTTCTTGCAATGCTTGCTAGTTGGCAAATTCAAATCTAATATGAATTTGTGTGTATTTCAATTTCATTTGAAATATAATTTCAAGTTAATAAAAATGTCATACTAAATGAATCTTTTATTTGATTTTCCCTCCAAAAATGATTCTTCCCATTAATTAAATTAAACACTTTAATTTAATTAATTAACCTTTGACTTAACATTTAAGCCAACAAACTTAACTCCTTAAGCTTAATTTTGTTAATTTAACTTTTTCATTGATGGTCACATGGCACCAAATAATTAACTCTTTAATTATTGATCTAATTTAACTCTTAATTTAGTCGATCAATTTAACACTTCACTTAATTAAGCTAAGTGACACCTTAATATTTGGTCACCCCTAAAATCGGTCCCATGGAGCAAATTTTCTAACATTTAGAAAGTTCCTCCAACATTTAGGAAATGCTATTGGCTTTTATGTGTGACCCAATATATTTTACCATTCATTGGACATGGGCTCACAACTCCTTGTGACTTTTGAATATCATAAATTCATTTTAGTTTAAGTTCTTTTAAACTAAATCGACTAAATTCAATTAATCTCCATTAATTGAAGTGTACCCAATTTCCATGGTTGATGTCCAACCTCACGCCCATGGAGCCCAACTAAATGGTTGAAATGATTTTTAAGAACCATTCTAGCATTATGCATACCATTCCAATACAGTCCTTCCATCTCCTATTTCCCCAAAGAGGTCTAGGGCAAAATATTTGTCTGCTCTTTAATAGCCTCGATACTATATCTCTATTCTCAATGTTTAAATCCATTGTGTGACCTCATCTTTGGAGAACTCCTTTTCCAAATTGTCACACTACCATGTGCAAGGATTTCTTGAAATTGATCAATATAGAATACGTAGGAGATGGACTCTATTTTCATAAAGACGAGGAGTCGGATTCCATCTTGGATCTCACAAAACTCTATGCCTAGTAACTCATGCCTAATCTCTACCTGAGTGGTCAGCTAAGTGACCAAGGATGAGTCAAATCATGAAGACCAAGCACAAGGTTACCATGGATCCATAGGTCAAAGGACTAATTATATGCACTAGCTAAAGGTATATATGGTGCTAGTGTCCTAATATTTAAAAAAAAATGAATAAACTAGCCTAAAAAACACCACAAGAATATAGACATGCATGGAATTTAGATTTAGAAGAGGAAAATACCTGGGTGAAAATAGAAAATTCCAGGATCAAGAAAAACTCTCTTCAACCAATGAAAAAGCTTTTCACAGGCATAGTAGATTACCACTAGTTTTCCCCAAGCCATACTCCTCCTTTTAAGTTGCAATTTTTACTAGAATGTCTCAACTCATTTAGGATTCTACAATTAAAAATTCAGCCCAATTAGAACATCAAAGGGTCTCCCAGAACTCGCCACAACAGGCTGCCAGAAATTGCTTCTGTAAGAACAAAAGCAACCCAAATAGCTTGTTTCTAATGAAACAACCCACACACCATACCTATGGCCTATTCTCTACAATATGGATGGAAATATATGTAGATAATATGAGAGAAAAGACTGGGAATATGGAGGTAGAAGATTGAGGAAGTTGGAGAGAATAATGAGAATGCTAACAAATTAGATACCCATTACACTAGTTTGTTGGGAGAATAATCACACATAGCATGCACAAGACTAGGCGGCAGGCTACCCTATCCTATATCTATATATAGGATTGGGGTGGTGTGTGGTCACACATCTTCCTCAAGGAGAATGTGTCAAGTCCAAGCCTAGGTGACTACTAATCTTCAGTACTTAGTGATTAAGAATATTAATTGAAGCTTACATTTCATTTTATGAAATGCCTTCCAATTAAATTCCATATCCACATTAAATGAAATCTTCAATTAAATATTCTCTCCAAAAATTAACTCTCCAATTTAATTAAATCAAACACTTTAATTTTGATTAATAATAATTTGACTTAACTCTTAAAGTCATAGTGAATTTAACTCTTAAATTAATTCGACCAATTTAACATTTAAATTGATCAAGCTAAAATGATTGCAATTTTGCCTTTTCCAAAATTGGTCATGAATTTTCTAACTCTTAAAAAATTCTCCTTTTTCAATAGGTCATGTTATTTGCTTTTGTGTGTGACCCATTAGGTTCTACCATTCATTGAACATGGGCTCCTAACTCCTTGTGATTTTTGGAATATCAAATATTCACATTAGTTTAAACTCCTTTAAACTAAGTAATTCAATTCAATTAATCTCATTAATTGAAGAGTACCCAATCTCTATGGTCGATGTCCAACTTCAAGCCCATGGAGCCCAATTGGTCAAAATGAATGCTATTGAAGAACCATTTTAGCATTACGCATACCATGTAAATATGGTTTTTCCGTCTCCTATCTCCCAAAAGAGGCCTAGGACAAGATATTCGTCAGCTCCTTAATAGCCTTGATACTATGCTTCTATTCTTAATGTTTGATTCCCTTTGTGACCTCACCTTTGGAACCATCTTTCCAAATTATCGCATCATCTTGTGCATGGATATCTTGGAATTGATCATTATAGAACCCAAAAGAGATGCATTTGCCCTTTACAAAGATGAGAAGTTGGATTCCATGTTGGATCTCACAAACCTTCATGTCCAGAAACTTATGTCCAATCTCTACTTGAGTGGCCCACTATGTAACCAAGGAAGAGTAAAAGCATAAAGGCCAAGCACATGATTACCTTGGATCCTTAGGTTAAAGGACTAATAATATGCACTAGCGTAAGTAGGAGAGCTTACCACTACTGACTTGCCATTGTGGCTATCTAGTAGATTCTTTGAGTGGGTCTTTATTGCTATGTTCTCTGACAGACATCCATTAACCTGCATCCATATCTCATGTGAGATTGCTCATGGAGCTGAGCAACATTCAGCCTTTGGATTTATGCATCGTTAGTGCAAATTTATTTAGATTTTAGATGCCCTGTCTCATAAGATCCTATGAGTTGGAAGATTTAAGATCATGACCATGTAAGATTTATTCCATGATCATCACCAAGTGAGTGACCAAGTCTTGTAGTCTTGTGTGATCTAGGGGTTTCATCCAAATGTAAGATTTATTTCATGATCAACACCTTCTTTTGCATTTTCCAAAACCACAAATTACTTCACCTCAATAGTTATCTCGGCCATGGTATCTCCATCGAACTTTGCCAAGTCATCATACCACTATTAAGGCAAACTATAAATTCAAAAGTGGATTTTAGGTCATCTACATCAAATTAGAAACTTGAATTTGAAAACTCCTTGAGTTTCAATTCTCCATTGTCGTATACTAAAAATAAGTCCTTAGTCCTTCTCAAGTACTTAAGGATTATTTTTTCAACCATCCAGTAACTCTTACTAGGACTAGTTTGGAACCTACTCATGACGCTTAGTGAGTGTGCCGCATTCGATTTCATACATTGAACAACATATAATATGCTTCATATAGTAGATGCATAAGGTATATGGAACATTCTATACCTCTCGTTGTCAATCTATGAGGCCATAGACTTGGAGAGACAACGACCATGTCCCAGAGAGAGGAATCCCCTTGTGGATTCTTCAATACTAAACCTTTTTAATATCTTATCAATGTATGAAGTTTGGGAAAGCTCTAATATTCTCTTAGATCTATCTCTATAGATACGTATTCTCAATATGTAGGATGTTTCTCCTAAGTCCTTCTTGGAGAATTATATTGATAACCTGCTTTAGTACACTTTAACATTTCTTTCTCATTCTTAATGAGAAGAATGTCATCAACATAAAGTACAATAAACTATATACTACTCCTACTAACCTCTTGCAGACACATGGTTCATTCACATTTTTGACAAAGCAAAATTATTTGACTTTTTAATCAAAACATATGTTTCAAGTTTAGGATGTTTATTTGAGTCCATAAAAAGATCTCTGGAGTTTGCAAACCTTTTGCTCACTTCCTTTAGATGTAAAACCTTGCGGATGCTTTATATAAATCCTTTTTCAATGTCTCCACTAAGGACAACAGTTTTCACATCCATTTGCTATGCCTCATAGTCATAATGTGTGGCTATGATAAGTAAAATTCAAATAGTCTTAGGCATTGCAATTGGTGTAAAGGTTTTCTTAAAAATAATACTAGGTCTTTGAGTATAGCCTTTTGCCACTTATTGCGCCTTAAAGGTCATCACCTCTCAATCGACTTTTAGCTTTTGCTTATAGATCCACTTGCAACCAACAAAAACTATTCCCTTAAGTAGATCTATCAAAGTCTACACTTTGTAGGAGTACATGGAGTCTATTTTAGATTTTATGACATCTAGCTAATGTCACAAGTTTATGTCCAACACAACTTTCTCATAGGTCTTTGGATCATTATTTGATTGGCCTGTCTCATGAAGAAATTCAAACTTTTCAGATTGTTTCTTGAATCAGTCCAATTTTTTTTATGCGTAAGGCTCTTTAATATTTATTTGTTTCTACCACTTGTGGGATTTGATGATTATCTTGAACTTCACCAAGTTCAACAACAACGCTTTCTCTATCTTATAGGAATTTCTTTTCCAAAAAGGTGGTGTTCCTCAAAACAAAACATCTTTTTTTTCAAGAGATCTTGAAAGTAATAACACAAAGATTCTCTTGGGTATCCCACAAACTTGCACAAGATGGATCTACTATCTAACTTAGCTATCACTATTCTTCTCTTGTATGTGGGAGATCCGCAAACTTTGAGATATTGGTAAGAGGGTACTTTGCCATACCACATTTTATATAGTAGCTTTGGCATTGACTTTGAAGGTACTACACTTAGTAACTTTGCTGTCGTTATTAAGGTATATCCTCAAAAGGATATAAGCAGATCGAAGAATCTCTTCATAGAACGTACCATGTCCAATAGGATATAGTTTCTCTTCTCAACTACTCTATTATGTTAGGGTTTGCCAGATGGAATCCATCGAGAGAGAATCCCATTCTCCTTTTGATAGTTCAAGAATTCAGTACTTAAGCATTCTCCCCCTTGATCCAATTGAAGAGCTTTAATACTAAGTCCTTTTTGCTTTTCTACTTCATTCTTATACACTTTGAACTTTTCAAAGGCTTTGGAATTATGCTTCATAAGATATACATGTTTGTAGCAACTATAATCATCGGAGAAAGTGATGAAGTAAGAATAGCCTCCTCTCCTACTAACTCTTAATGGTCTACAAATATTCGTATGGATCAAATCTGAATGATTTATGGTACACTCCATTTGTCTCACAAAAGGAGCATTGGTTATTTTTCCCTTTAAACAAAATTTGCAAGTAGGAAGGTCCTCAACACCACTAACTTTTAGTGCTTTGAGAGCTTCCATCTTGGTCATCTTATTTTTAGAGATATGCCCAAGTCTTGCATGTCATAACATGGAATCCTTTTGGATATATAATTTCTTACTTTGTTGAAAGTGCATCAGTGATAGTTGAGAATACAAAAATGTACAATCCTTAGTTGAGTATACCATAAGCAGTTAAATAACCCATTCTTTAATGCCTTTAATCTCTCATTTGGTATAGAAGGATCAAATCCTTTGCTATCCAAAATGGAAATTGAAATAATATTTTCAATAATATATGGTACATTATAATGAAGGTCTAATACAAGTATGGTATTTCCTAAGTCTAACTTATAATATGCCTTTAGCTTTGGACTCAACTTTTGCTCCTTAGCCAAGGCAGTAGATCATATCCTCATCACTTAGTATTATTTTGCTTTCTATTCTTTTGTAACAACTTATAAAGAAAAGAACCACATGGGATATCATATACCCATGAGGAAGAATTCATCTTAAATGCACTTCAATAAAGTACATGCCCTTTTAAAGGGTTGCAAGGTATTCCTCGCAATACTACTTCCAATGGCCTATCTCGCCAAAGTAGAAATAAATAATATCAACTATATTCTCTATGATCTTATTGACTCCTTTGGATGCCTTTAATAGTTGTTTTCTCATGGAGGAAGAACGTTTCTTTCTTTTACCTCCTTTTCTAGTGCCCTTGGGTCCCATAGACTTGGAGGAGAAAACAAGTATCAAAGGTTTGCCCTTATCATGATAGTCTCCTTCTAGATCAACAGTTTGATCAATTGTGGATTTGATATAGGACATATATTTGATTCTAAGAATCTAGAATAATTTTTGAGGTTAAGTTAATCGTGGAAATTTGGCCTAGTTGGTTTATTGATTTCCAAAATAACATTACGTGGAATTATTAGTCATTCTTTAGATTTCACAAATCTTTGAAGGCGAAAAGAGAATGTAAACCTGTGATTGAATATTGATATTGAAAACATGTTCATGGTCTTTCAAGCATGTTTTTCTCCCAATATTTTATCAAATCCTTCACCGCCTAGTAGAATTTGGGAAATCTTATTTTCTAGTGAGAATCAAGATCTCAAGGACTTGAAAGTGGACCATTGTGACCGAGTGCCATCCACAAGCAATCGAAGGGTGAACAACTCTTTCTAATTACCTCTTATGCAACTCTTGATATATTTTGTCTCACTTTTCATATATACCCATGTGACTGTGCGCCATCTATACTACTAATCATTCGGTCTAATCTACCAATCAATCTTTGATTCAAGACGACCTCATGATATCCCCCATGATTGAGTGCCAATACGTGAGGATTCTTAAGTCAAAGGTGTATCTCATGCTAAGTATATGCCAATAGCTTTCCTCCTAAGTGTGACCCCCCATGACTGAGTGCTATCACATAAAATTGATAGTATCGTCATGGCATACACTATTGGTGGAAGGCTTAGATTAATTAAAACTCTTTTAATTTTTACCCATTGTGACTTAATATTTGAAAGCACTTAGACATTCCAAGTGGAGGATTTTTGCTTGCAACGATCTCATCATTTTTACATTCTTATTTAGGTTCTCTATATCCAAATCATGTATCTTATATATCAATAGGATATGAAAAGCATAAATAAGTAAATAGCCTAGCATGTTCCTAGGATGGGATGACCATGAGCTTAACCAAGTAATGCACTTAATGGCATAGGTGTATCACTTGGTTAATTTTAATTAAGTTGATTAATCTAAGCTATTACATGAGTGTATCCTATACATATATGGGTCTTCAAGGCTCATTGGATCCTTTTTGCTCCTTGCAACTTTTACAAGAGAAAGAAAACCTCGCTTTTAGCAATTCTGCTCTCATAACTTTTACAAGATAGAACAAGAGGCATGGAAGCCCCATTTAATACAACCCATTTCAACAACTTGAAATAAATAAAATCAATGTTAAACGCTCATGATCATCCCCATTCATACATTATCCATTCAACACTTAAATGAATAATAAATGAATCAAGAATTGACATTCAATTCCATCACTTAAATGCTAATCATATTAACAAATAATTGGTCATGTAAATATAAACATAATGTTTATGTATCATATATTTTCCATAATAGGAAATTAACTTTTAACAAGTTTTAAAAGTAGTCAAAGGTGTCCAACACAATTGTGAGAACTTGCACAACTCTTGCGCACCCGTCCACTGCCTTGCTATCAAATGTCAGTAGCCCCCTATTTTTGGGGTCATGATCAAGTCAAGCCACTTTTGGCTCAACTTTTGAGCACTAAAACTTTTAGAACAACTTCTAAACATCAAAACACACAACATGAAAGAAAATTTTAGATTAAAACACCTTTTAAATACTAAAATATCAAGGGCTCAACATTGCTTGAAAAACAAATTCAACACAAGAATCAAATTCTTTGAAGAATATCTAATTATAAGCAATCTTATTGGGCCAAAAAATGACCAAAACAACTTAAGGCCGCCCTCAACATGCTATATCAAAATATAACATCTATCAATGCTAAATCAAAATTCAACATTAGCAAAAATAAATTAAAACATACCCATCACATGATTTAACATTTAAAGCACATAATAGCATGATTTAATCAATCAACCAAAGAGTCACAAAAAAAATCATCCATACACTCCAACCTATCATATGTATTGAGTACATGGTGATGAAGACCATCTCTTCACAAAAACAAATCACCCAAACCAAGAAAAATCCAAATCCACACATGAATAGTGCTCCAATACCACTTGAAGGTATGTGCGATACTAGAATCCAAATATTTTCAAAATAAACAGAATAAACTAGCCCACACAACATTACAAGAATCTAGACATGCATCAAATTCATATTTGGAAGAGGGAAATACCTGAAGTAAAATAGAAAATTCTAGGAGCAAGAAAAACTCTCTTCAACTATTAAAGAAGCTTTTCACTAGTGCAGCAGATTCACCACCGGTTTTCCCCAAGCCAAACTCGTTCTTTTAAGTTGAAATTTTTATTGGAGTGTCTCAACAAAATGAGGATTCTACATTTAAAAAATCAGCCCAATCAGAACATTAAAGGGTCTCCTAGAACTAGCCACAATAGGTTGCCAGAAACTACTTCTGCAAGAACAAAAGCAACCTAAATGGCTTGCCTCTACTGAAACAGTCCATACACCATAACTATGGCCTATTCTGTACAATATGGATGGAAATATATGCAGAGAATATGAGAGGACAGGCTGGGAATATGGAGGTGGAAAATGGAGGAAGTTGGAGAGAATAATGGGAATGCTAACAAATTAGATACCCACTTCACTAGTTTGTTGGGAGAATAATCACACATAACATGCACAAGACTAGGTGGCTAGCCATCCTCTCCTATATCTATATATAGAAGTGAGTTGGTGAGTGGTCACATACCTTCCTCAAGGAGAATGTGTCAAGTGTCCATGCCTAGGCAGCCACTAACCTTTAGTGCTTGGTGAATAAGAATATTAGTGGAAGCTGACATTTCATCTTATGAAATGTCTTTCAATTAAATTTCATATCCACATTAAATGAAGTCTTCAATTAATTATTCTCTCCAAAAATTAACTCTCCAATTTAATTAAATTAAATACTTTAATTTAATTAATAATAATTTAACTTAACTATTAAGTCAAAGTGCTTAACCACTTAAGCTAGTTAAAATTAATTTAATCTTTAAATTAATTTGATCAATTGATAGTTATGTGATATCAATTAATTAGCCCTTAATCAATTGATCTTAATTTAACTCTTAAATTAATTTGACCAATTTAACATTTAAATTGATCAAGCCAAACTAACTACAATTTTGCCTCTTCTAAAATCGACGATGAATTTTCTAACTCTTGGAAAATTCTCCTTCCTTCAACAGGTCATGTTATTGGCTTTTGTGTGTGGTTCATTAGGTTCTACCATTGATTATATATGAGCTCACAACTCCTTGTAACTTTTAGAATATCAAATATTTACGTTAGTTTAAATTCCTTTAAATTAAGCGACTTAATTCAATTATTCTCATTAATTTAAGATTACCTAATCTCTGTAGTCGATGTCCAACCTCAAGCCCATGGAGCCCAACTAATTGGCTGAAATAAATGCTCTTGAAGAACCCTTTTAGCATTACACATACCATGCAAATATGGTCCTTTCATTTCCTCTCTCCCGAAAGAGGCATAGTACAAGATATTTGTCAGCTTCCTAATAGCCTCGATACTATGCTTTTATTCTTAATGTTCTATTCCCTTAGTGACCTCACCTTTGGAAACATTTTTTCAAATTGTCATATCACCTTATGCAAGGATATCTTGGAATCGATCATTATAGAACACATAGGAAACACACTTGCCCATAACAAAGATGAGGAGTCAAATTCCATCTTCAATCTCACAAACCTCCATATCTAGCAGCTCATGCCCAATCTCTATTTGAGTGGCCCGTTAAGAGACTAAAGAAGAGTCAAAGCATAAGGGTCAAATACAAGATTACTATGGATACTCAAGTCAAAGGACGAATATTATGCATTAGTGCAAGTAAGAGAGCTTGCCACTACTAACTTACTATTGTGGCTATCTAGTTGATTCTCCTGACGAGTCATTAGTGCCGTGTTCACTAGCAAATACCTACTAACATGCATCCATATCTCATATGGGATTGCTCATGGAACTGAACAATATCCAACCTTTGGATTTATGCATCGTTAGTATAAATCTATCTAGATCTTAGATGCCATGTCTCATAAGATCCTATGACTTGAAAGATTTATGATCATGATCATGTAGGACGTATTCTATGATCACTACCAAGTGTGTGACCAAGTCCTATAGTCTTGTGTGATCTAGGGGTTTCATCTAAATGTAAGTGAAGTAAATAAAGTGCACAAAATGAAGATGGCCATATAATGAATATCATTGAATCAAGATTATCTTACAATGAAACAGTTTGCAAGGCCAATCTAATTGGCTTGCAGAGCACTATTCCAATATTAGTGTAAGTGGAAAAACTTGCCATTGTAGCTATCTAATGGATTCTCTGAATGGGTATTTAGTGCCTTGTTCTCTAACAAGCACCTATTAACATATACCTATATTTCATATGTGATTACTCATGGAATGAGCAACATCCAACCCTTGGATTTATTCATCATTAGGGTAAATCTATCTGGATCTTAGATACCTTATCTTATAAGATTCTATGACTTGGAAAGTTTAAGATCATGACTGTGTTAGTCTTATTCCATGATTACCATCTAATGTATAACCAAGTCTTGTAATCTAGTGTGATCTAAGGGTTTCATCCAAATGTTAGTGAAGTAATATAGAGCATAAGATGAAGATGGCCATATAAAGAATATTATTCAATCAAGATTGTTTCACAAAGAAATAGTTTTACAAGGCTAATCTAATTGGTTTGCTGGGTACTATTTCAACAATTTTTGTTAGTTAATTAATTGTTTATGAGATAAGCATTTAATTTGTGGAATTGAATGTCAATACTTATTTATTATTTATTTAATTATTGAATGGATGATAAATGAATGGTGATGATCGTAGGCCTTTAATATTGATTTTATTTATTTCAAGTTGCTAAAAAAGGTTGTATTAAATAAGGTTTGTATGCCTCTTATTTTTTATCTTGTAAATGTTATGAGAGTAAAATCACTAGAAATGAGAATTTCTTTTCTCATATAATTGTTGCAAGGAGATAAGAAGACAAGTTGAGGCATGAAGACCCATGAATATAGGGGATACATTTATGTGATAGCTAGATTTAATCAAACCACATAAAATTAACTAAGTAGTGCACTTATGGCTCTAAGTGCACTACTTGATTAAGGCTCATGGTCATCCCATCCTAAAAGCATGCTAGGTGCATTTACTTACTTATGCTTTCTTTATCCTATTGATGTATGAGATGCATGGTTAGGATATTGATAACCTAAATAAGAGAAGATAAAATTTGATGAGATTTTTGCAAGCAAGAAAATCCCTCCACTTATAGGAGTCTAAGTGCTTTCAAAATATTAAGTCAAAATGGATACAAATTAAAAGGAGTTTTAATTAATCTATGCCTTCTACAAATAATATGTGACATAATGGTGCAACTATCTTTGTGTGTTGGCACACGAGTCGTGGGTCACATTTATGGTAGAAAGTTGTGATCATATACTTAGCATATATGCACCTTTGATTTAACACTTTCTATGCATTGTCACAAGAGTTGTGGGATGACATAGTGTGGTTTTGAATTAAAGCTTGATTGTTAGATTTGACTTAACACCTCGTAATATAGATGGTGCAGGACTCGTTGGTCTGCATGAAAAGTGAGGCAAAATATATCAAAGGTTGCATAGAGATGTAATTAGCAAAAGTTACTTACCTTTTGATTGTTTGTGGATGGCACATGAGTTGTAGGTCCATTACAAATCCTTAGGGCCTTGATTTTCACTAGAAAATGAGATTTCCTGAATTCTTTAAGGGGGTGAAGAATTTGATAAAATAGTGGGAGAAAAACATGCTTAAAAGTCCATAAACATATTTTCTAATATCAATATTCAATCACATGCTTATATTCTCTTTTTTACCTTTGATGATTTACGAAATCTCAAGAATGGCTATATATATACTAAACATTATTTTGGAAACCAATAAACTAACTAGGCCAAACTTCTATGATTGACTAAACCTCAAAATTGTTCTAGATTTCAAGAAATGGATATGTGCCCCATATCATGGCACTCCTAATCCCATTATGGATCAATATTGATCAAGATACATGTGAAATGTTCATGAATTAGGTTAAGCATTGCCTCATATCCCATAATCTCATAATGGCATGTACAAACTTCAAAAGTCTTAAGGATACATGAATAATACCCTAGTTAATGCTTCGAATGAGTTGTAAAGCAAATAAGGTATGAGAGATTCATGTTGTACAAGGAGATTTTTCAGGCTAGGATGAATGAGGGGTCATGTGTCCTCGACTACAATCTAAAGATGATTGGAATTGAGAAACTCCTCAACTTGGATGTAGTAATCAACAATAATCTCTAAGAGGATTTGATTCTTACACCTTTGACAAGTTTATTTGACCAAAGTGTTGGTCTAGATAGAGACTACCATGACAAGGGCAAACTATTAATGCTTACTTTTTCTTCCAAATTTGAGGGCCCTAGAAGTGTGGGAAAAGAAGGGTAAAGGAAGAAAAATTCTTTCTCCAAGGGAAAGAAACCATTAAAGGTGTCCAGCAGAGTCAAGAAGATTACGAAGGATACAGTCGATATTACTTGTTTCTACTTTGGCGAGAAAGGCCATTGGAAATGGTATTGTAAGGAATACCTTGTAACCCTTGAGAAGGTTATATACTTTTTTGAAGTATATTTAAGAATAAATTCTTCTTCATGAATATATGATATCACATGTGGTTCATATCTTTGTAAATTATTACAAAGAATAAAAAGAAGAATAAATCTAAATGATGAGGGTATAATCCACCACCTTGATAAAGGAGCAAGAGTTATGGCCAAAGCTGAAGGTGTATAATAAGTTATACTTAAGGAACTCCATATTTGTATTGGACTCTTGTTATTATATACCATATCTTGTTGAGAACATTATTTCAATTCCCACTTTGGATAGCAACAAATTTCATCCTTCTATGTCAAATAAGAGATTGAAGGTATTAAAGAATTAGTTCTTTAGTTGATCATGCTACATTTAACAAGGAATTATAAATTTTTGGATTCTCAACCATAACTAATGCACATTCAACAAAATAAAATAAAATTAGATATCCAAGAAGTTGCCATGTTGGGACATGCAAGACTTGGACATATTTGCAAAAATAGGATGAACATGTTGGAAGCCCTCAAAGTACTAAACATTAGTAGCATAGAGGATTTTCCTATTTGTGAGTCTTATTTAATGGAAAAAATCACCGAGGATCCTTTTTGTAAGATAAATAGAGTGAGCCAAAATTCCTTTGGATTTGATCCATAAGGACATTTGTGGACTACTACGAGTTAGTGCAAGAGGTGGTTTTTCATACTTTACCACCTTTACTGATCATCATACTTGGTTTGGATGAAGGTTTGTGTGGCATTAGACTCCAATTATTTTCAACAAAAAATTGAATGAAATAGCCCACATAGCACCACAAGGATCTAGACATGCATAGGATTTAGATTTAGAAGAGGAAGCTTTATTCAACCTTCAAACATGCTCTTCACCGGCGCAACAGAATCACCACTGATTTTTCCTTAGATGGACTTCTCTGTTTTGACTGAAATTTTTATTGGAACTCCTAAACCCTTTGAGTATTCTTTACTCCAAATTTTAGGCCGATCAGAACACCAAAGGTACTTCGAGAAGAAGCTAAAATTGGCTGCCAGAAATTGCTCTAGTAAAGAGCAAAAGCAACCAAAGTAGATTACCTCTAATGTAAATATCCACACACCAAATCTATGGCCTATTCTCCACAGAATGGCTAGAATATCTGCAGAGAATGAGGGAAGGAAGGCTGGTAATATGGAGGTGGAGGGTGAAGGGAGTTAGAGAGAATATTAGGAGGCTAACAACTTAGATTCCCACTATGCAATAAATGTGCTTACCTCATGCTCTTCTAGGCCAAACACTCACTATATCTATATATAGGAATGGTCAAACACCTCCCACATGGAGGTGATGCCAAGTGTGTCCTACTTAGGTGGCCACTAACTTTGTGATTAGTGAATTTAATTGAAGTACAAATTTCATCTAACAAAATGTATTGCAATTAAATTCTAATTCTTATTAAATGAACTCTTCATTTAATAATTCTCCCAAAAATTATCACTCCAACTTAATTAGATTAAATATTTTAATTTAATCAATAATCATTTGACTTAACTCTTAAGTTAAAGTGCTTAACAATTTAAGCTTGTCAAAATGAACTCAACCTTTAAATTGATTTTGACCAATTGATAGTCATGTGACATCAATTAATTAATCTTTAATTAATTAATCTTAATTTAACTCTTAAATTAATTTGACCAATTTAACATTTAAATTGGTCAAGCCAAAATGACTAGAATTTTGCCTCATTCAAAAATCGATCATGAATTTTTTAACAGTTATAAAATTCTCCTTCCTTCAATAGACCATGTTATTAGCTTTTGTGTGTAACCCATTAGGCTCTACAATTCATTAGACATGGGATTAGAACTCCTTTTAACTTTTGAAATATTAAACATTCACTTTAGTTTAAACTTCTTCAAACTAAGCAAATCATATCAGCTAATCTCATTAATTGAAGAGTACCCAATCTTCATGGTCAATGTCCAGCCTTAAGCCCATGGAGCCTAATTAATTGACTGAAATGAATGCTCTTGAAGAACCATTCTAGCATTACGCGTATCATGCAAACTAGATTACCTCTAATGCAAACGTCTACACACTAATAAATGACCTATTTTTGATAGAAAGGCTGGAAAATCTGGGGAGAATGAGGAGAGGAAGGTTGAAAATATTGTGGTGAAAGGAGGAGAGAGAAGGAGAGAGTGATGGGAGGCTAACAACTTAGAATTTCACTACACAATATTGCTGCAAGAATATCACACAAAATATGCTCATCTTATGCTCCACTTGGCCAGCTGCTCACTATAACTATATATAGGAGTGGTCACACACCTCTCACAAGGAGGTGATGCCAAGTGTCCCTTGCTGAGGTGGCTACTAACTTTGTAATTAGTGAATTTAATTGAAGCACAAATTTCATCTAATGAAATGTCATACAATTAAATTCTAATTCTTATTCTTATTAAATGAACTCTTCATTTAATAATTCTCCCAAATATTATCTCTCTAAGTTAATTAAATTAAAAATTTTAATTTAATTAATAATCATTTGACTAAACTCTTAAGTCAACACGTTTAACATTTTAAGCTAGTCAAAATTAACTCAACCCTTAAATTAATTTTGACCAATTGATAGTTATGTGACATTAATTGATTGATCTTAATTTAACCCTTAAATTAATTTGACCAATTTAACATTTAAATTAATCAAGTCAAAATGACAACAATTTTGCCTCCTCACAAAAAAAAAAAAAAAAAGAACGTTCATGAATTTTCTAACTCTTAGAAAATTTAACTTCCTTCAATAGACCATTTAATTAGCTTTTTTCTGTGACCTATTAAGTTCTACCATTCATTAGACATGGGTTCACAACTCCATGTGACTTTGGAATATTAAATATTCACTTTAGTTTACACTTTTTTAAACTAAGCGACTTTATTCAATTAATCTCATTAACTGAAGAGTATCCAATCTCCATGATCGGTGTCCAACCTTAAGCCCATGGAGCTCAATTAATTGGCCAAAATGAATGCTCTTGAAGAACCATTCTAGCATTACGTGTACCATGCAAATATTGTTCTTCCGACTCCTATCTCCCAAAAGAGGCCTAGGTTAAGATATTAGTTGGCTCCATAATAGTCTCAATACTATATTTCTATTCTGAATGTTTGATTCCATTATGTGACCTCACCTTTGGAAATTTTTTTTTCCAAATTGTCACATCACCTTGCTCAAGGATTTCTAGGAATCGATCATCGTAGAACACATAGGAGATCCATTCGCCCTTCATAAGGATGATGAGTTGAATTCCTTCTTGGATCTCACAAATCTCCATGTCTAGTAACTCATGCCTAATCCCTACTCGAGTGGCCTGCTGAGTGACCAAGGAAAAGTTAAAGCATAAGGGCCACATGTAAGGTTACTATAGATTCTCAGTTTAAAGGACTAATAATATGCACTAGCGTGAATGGGAGAACTTGCCATTACTAACATGCCACTTTGACTATCTAGTGAACTCTCCAAATGGGTCTTCAATATCTTGTTTACTAACAAGCACCCACCAACATGCATCCATATCTCATGTGGGATTGCTCATGTAATGGAGCAACATTCAACCTTTAGATTTATGCATCATTAGTGCAAGTCTATCCGGATCTTAGATGTCCTGTCTCATAAGATGCTATGACTTGAAAGTTTTAAAATCACAACTGTGCAAGACTTATTTCATGATCAATACCTAGTACATGACCAAGTGTTATTGTTTTGTGTGATCTATGGGCTTCATCTAAGTGCAAGTGAAGAAATTGAAGGGCATAAAATGAAGATGGCCATATAATGAGTATCATTCAATCAAGATTATCTTACAATGAAATAGTTTACAAGGCCGATCTAATTAGCTTGTAGGGCATTATTCCAATAATATCTTATTGGCCTTAAAGCCAATGCTCCATGGCTTTAAGACCTATCTTCTCAAGATTTATTTTAAAGACCTTTTGCAATAGGGGTTTTGTAAGTGGATTTTCTATGTTCTCTTTTGAGACAACCCTCTCTACTTGGATGCCACCTCTATTAATGATCTCCTGGATCAAATGATATCATCTTAAAATATGCTTAGATCGCTGATGAGATCTTGGCTCTTTAGCTTATGCTACTGCCCCATTATTGTTGCAGAAGACAACGATCGGCTTAATAATGTTAGACACTACTTTAACTTTTGAATGAAGTTTTTCATCAAAACACTTTTCTTTATGGCTTCTGAAGCTACAATGTACTCCATCTCTATGGCAGTGCCAATCGTGGTGTCTTGTTTGGAACTTTTCTAACTTATTGCGCTACCACTAAGCAAAAATATGAATTTAGAAGTTGATTTGAGGTCATCTACATTAGATTGAAAACTTGAATCCAAAAACCCTTCGAGTTTTAATTCTCCATTGTTGTATATCAAAAACATGTCCTTAGTTCTTCTCAAGTACTTAAGGATTACTTTTGTGGTTATCCAGTGACTCTCACTAAGATAGGAAAAATCTACTCATGGCACTTAGCGAGTGTGCCACATTCAGTCTAGTACATTAAACTGCATATATTATGCTTCCAATAGTAGAGACATAAGGTATGTGAGCCATTCTTCCTTTCTCTTTCTTAGTCTTGGGGGTCATAGACTTTGAGAGATGAATGCCATATTCCATGGGAAGGAATCCTCTCTTAGATTCATCCATATTAAACCGCTTTAGTATTTTGTTAGTGTATGGGATTTAGGAAAGCTCTAGCATCCTATTCGATTTATCTATGTAGATGTGTATTTCTAATACGTATGATGCTTTTCCCAAATCCTTCATGGAGAATTGAGTAGATTACCATGGTTTAGTGCACTCTAACATTCGTACCTCATTTCTAATGAAAAGGATGTTATCGACGTAAAGCACAATAAACTATGTACTACTCCCATTAGCCTTCATATACGCACATGGCTTATACACATTTTTAACAAAGCTAAATGATTTGACTATTTTGTTAAAATGTATGTTCCAACTTTAGGATGCTTATTTGAGCCCATAAATAGATCTCTGGAGTTTGCAAACCTTTTGCTCACTCCCTTTAAATGTAAAACCTTGTGGTTGCTCCATATAGATTTCTTCTTAAATGTTACCATTGAGAAAAGTAGTTTTTACATCCATTTTTCATATATCATAGTCATAATATATGGCTATGGCAAGTAAAATCCAAATGGATTTAAGCATAGCGATTGGTGAAAATATTTCCTCAAAATTGATACTGGGACTTTAAGTGTGACCTTTTACCACTAGACGCATCTTAAAAGTCACTACTTCTCCATCTACTTCAAACTTTCGCTTATAGATCCACTTGCAACTAATGGAAACTATTTCCTTTGGTGGATCTACCAAAGTCCACACTTTGTTTGAGTATATGGAGTCCATTTTAGATCTTATGGCTTTTAACCAACGCCTTGAATATATGTCTGACATAGCTTCCTCATAAGTCTTGGAATTACATCTGATTGTCCCCTCTCATGAAGAAATTCAAACCTTTTGGGTTGTTTCTTGATCTAGTTTGACCTTGTCAGAGATTGTGTACAATGCTCTTGTAATTCTCTTGTTTCCATTGCAAGTGGGATTTCTTGATCATTTTGAACTTTATCAAGTTCAACAACAACGCCCTTTCTATCCAATAGAAATTTCTTTTTCAAAATGTGGGCGTTCCTTGAAACAAACAATTTTTGTTCTGAGGGATCATAGAAGTAATAGACCATAGACTCTCTAAGCTATCCCACAAACTTGCATAAGGTGGATCTACTATCCATCTTATCTCCCATAGTTTGCCTCACATACGCAGGAGTTCCCTGAACCTTGAGATATTAGTAAGAGGGTACTTTGTCATGCTATATCTCATATAATATCTTTGGCATGACTTTGAAGGTACTATATTTAGTAACCTCGTTGTCGTTTCTAGGGCATATCCCCAAAAGGATATAAGCACATCGAAAAAGCTCATCATGGAGTGTACCATGTCCAATAGGGTACGGTTTTTCCTTTCGACTACTCTATTATGCTGGGGTGTGCCGGGTGGAGTCCATTGAGAGAAAATCCCATTTTTCTTTAGATAATCTAAGAATTTGGTACTTAAGTATTCATCCCCTCAATCCGAACAAAGGGATTTAATACCAAGTCCCATTTACTTTTCTAATTCATTTTAGTACTCTTTGAACTTCGGACTTGTACTTCATAAGATACATATGTCCGAACCGACTATAATCATCGGTGAAGATGATAAAGTAAGAATAGCCTCATCTCCCACTAACTTTTAGTGGACAACAAACATCCATATGGACCAAATTCAAAGGATTTGTGGAGCGCTCCATTTGTCCTATAAAAGGACTGTTGGTCATTTTTCCTTTCAAATAAATTCACAAGTAGGAAGGTCCTTAGTGCCACTAAATTTTAGTGTTTTGAGAGCTCCCATCTTGTTCATCCTATTTTTTTGGAGATATGGCCAAGTCTGTCATGCCAAAGAATGATATTTTTTGATTATCCAATTTCTTTTTGTTTGGTTGAATATGTATTAGTGAATTTTGAGAATCAATTATGTATAACTCATTGATTAATGTACCTTTAGCAATTAAAGAACCATTCTTTAATGCTTTCAAAATCCCATTGGATATAGAAAAATAAAATCCTTCACTATCAAGATCAGGAATTTAAATAATGTTCTTGACAAGATTAGGTACATAATAATCTAGATTAAGCAAAATACTAGAATTTTCCAAGTTCAACTTAATAGCACTTTGGACCATGGCTGCAACCTTTGCCCAATTTCCTAGGCAGAAGATCGTATCCCCTTTATATAAACTCTTTCTTCTTTCCATCCCCTGTAATGAATTAAAAAGGTGAGAACCATATGTAGTATCAAATACCCATGAGGAAGAACTAATCATGCAATGCATTTCAATTTCAAACATACCCTTCTCAAGGGTTGCAAGATAAGCCTTGTAGTTCCTCTTCTAATGCCTTTTTTCACCATAGTGGAAATAGTTTACATTAGTCTTAGCCTTTTTCTTAACCCTCCTAAAACTTTTCTCAGGTTGCTTCCCTTTGGAGGAAGAACTTTTCTTTCTCTTACTTCTCTTTCTTAGGCTTTTTGGGCCTTTTGACTTAGAGAAAGAAACAAGCATCAAAGGCTTTTCCCTTTTCATCATCACCTCAGTGGTCACAAGCATATTCACTAATTTGTTGACTGTAACCTATTGCTCAAACATATTAAAGTTCATAACGAATTGATCGAATGATGGGGGCAATGACTAGAGGATCAGATCCATATAGAGGTCATTGTCCATGATCCTGTCGAGTTACTAAGCTTTTCGATGAGTCCAATCATCTTTATCCTATGACTATGAACACTCGTACCCCCTATCATCCTTGACTTAAAGAGCTCTTTGGATAATGTGAACCTTTTGTGTCTCGATTGCACACTATATAACTCTTGTAGATGCTTATAGATGTCACTTGTATGCCTCATATGCTCATGAGTCTTTTGGAGCTCATTAGTTATAGATGCCGTCATGAGACACCTCACTTGCAAATCATCATCTACAAATTTAGTGAACATTTCATGTGCCTCATCAGAATGGTCATCGCCTAATGCATCCGGCAGACTTTGATCTAGGACATAGGTCATTTTTTAGAGTCAAGAATTATCTTAAGGTTTCTCAACTAATCTTGGAAGTTAGGCCCGATGAGTTTATTGGTTTCCAAAAATGCTTGTGAGTGGATTTTTAGCCATTTTATTTTTGGAGATATCAAAATCTGCAAGAGGAGAAAAAAAAGTATGAGCATGTGATTGAAAATTGATATTAAAAGTATGTTCATGGTCTTTCAAGCATGTTTTTCTCCCACTATTTTATTAAATCCTTAACCCTCTCAGAAAAATTCGGGAAATCTCATTTCATAGTGAGAATCAAGATCCCAAGGACTTGCAAGTGGACCCCCATGTTCGTGTGCCATCTATACTACTAAGTATTTTAGTCTAACGCATTAATCATATTTTGATTCAAGACGATCTCACGACATCCCCCGTGACCAAGTGCCAATACGTGAGGGTTCTTAAGTCAAAGGTGCATCTTATGCTAAGTACATGCTCTCAACTTTTCTCCTATGTGTGACCCCTATGACCGAGTTTCATCACACAAAATCGGTAGCATCGTCATGACATACACTACTGGTGGAAGGCTTAGATTAATTAAACTCTTTTAATTTATATATATTTTGACTTGATATTTGAAAACACTTGACGTTCTAAGTGGGGGTTTTTGCTTGCAAAGATCTCATCATTTTTTTTATCTTCTTATTTAGGTTCTTTATATCCTAATCATGCATCTCATACATCAATAAAATATGGAAAGTATAAATAAATAAATAGCCTAGCATGCTCCTAGGGTAGGATGACCGTGAGCCTAACCAAGTAATGCACTCAGAGCTATATGTGCATTACTTCGATTGATTTTAAGTGGGTTGAATTAAACTAAACTATTACATGAGTGTTTCTCATACATTCATGAACCTTCAAATGGCCTCTATGCCTCCATAAGACTCCTTACTTCATGCAACATTTACATAAATAGAAATCTTTACTCTAAGTGGTTCTACTCTCATAACTTTTACATGATAAAATAAGAGAATTGCAAGCCCCATTTAATACAACCCATTTCAACAATTAAAATAAATAAAATCAATATTAGAGGCTCATGATCTTCCCCATTCATTCATCATCTATTCAACATTTAAATGAACAATAAATAAACCATGAATTAACATTAAATTCCAACAATTAAGTGCTAATCATATTACCAAATAACTGGTCATTCAAAAACAAGCATAGCATTTTTATGTCATATTTTTTCCATATTTGGAGATCAACTTAAACAAGTTTTAAAAGCAATCAAATGTGTCTAACATATTTTGAGAGTTTACACAACATTTATGCAACCATTATGTGTGTTTCAACATCACCTCGGTCACAAAAGAAACCTAAAAAGCTCAAAATTCACTCAAGACCAAATAGGGCACTACTGGCTGAGGCTAGCTTATGGTTTGGCAGCAGCCATTCGGTCACAGCCTTGCCAAGAGTTGCCAACTACTGGCAGCACCCCTATTTTGGGGTTAAGTGCGAATTAAGCCATTTTTTGCTCAACCTTTATGCATTAATATTTTTAGAACAACTTCTAAACATCAAAACACAAAATATGAATGAAGATTTCAGATTAAAACACCTTTTAAAATTAAAACATCAAGTGACCAAAGATGCTTGAAAAACAAGTTCAAGCAAGAATCGTGTTCTTAAAAAATCTTCAATTATATCCAATCTTATTAGACCTAAGAATGAGCAAAACAACTTAAGTCCATTCATAAGATGTCATATCAAAATATAACATTCACCAATGCCAAATCAAAATTTAACATCATAAAATTGAATTAAAACATGCCCATCATATGATTTAACAATTAAAGTACACAATAGCTTGATTTAATCCATCAATCAAATAGCCACAAGCAAGATCATCCATACACTCCAACCCATCATATACAGTGCATAAATGGTGATTTTGATCAGTTCTTTACAAAACCCAATCATCCAAGCCAAGAAAAATCCAAATCCATTCATGAATATGGCTTCGATACTACTTGTAAGTTTGTGTGTCACTATGGTCCAAATATTTTCACAAAACGCTGAAAAAACTAGTCCACACAAACACCGCTAGGATAAAAATGTGAATGAAATTTAGATTTGGAATGGAAAAGTACCTTAGTGATAGCAAAAACGAAGAGCAAGAATTAAACTCTTTCCAACCGTCAAATGGGCCCTTCACTGGCACAGTAGGATCACTACCATTTTTCCTTGGATAGACTTCTCCATTTGGGATGAAATTTTAAATGAAACTCCTAAACCCTTTTAAGATTCCACAGTCCAAATTTTAGATCAATCAAAACTCCATAGGTACTCCAAGCAAAGGCAAAAACCAGCTGTTAGAAACAGCTCCAGTCAAGAGCAAAAAGCAACCAAACTAGATTACCTCTAATGCAAATGTCCACACACCAAATCATTGGCTTATTCTCTACAGAAACACTTGAAAATATGCACAGAATAAGGGAAGGAAGGCTGAGAATATTTTTGTGGAAGAAGGAGGGAGAAGGAGAGAGTAATGGGAGGCTAACAACTTAGATTTCCACTATACAATATTGTTGGAAGAATATCACACAAAATGTGCTCACCTCATGCTTCTCTTGGCTGGTCACTCATTATATTTACCTATAGGAGTGGTCACACAGCTCCCAAAAGGAGGTGATGCCAAGTGTTCTTTGCTTAGGTGGCCACTAACTTTGTGATTAGTGAATTTAATTGAAGTACAAATTTCATCTAATAAAATGTCTTACAATTAAATTCTAATTCTTCTTCTTATTAAATGAACTCTTCATTTAATATTTTTCCCAAAACCTATCCCTCCAAATTAATTAAATTAAACACTTTAATTTAATTAATAATTGTTTGACTTAACTCTTAAGTCAAAATTGTTAACATTTTAAGCTAGTCAAAATTAACTCAACTCTTAAATTAATTTTGACCAATTGATAATCATGTGACATCAATTAATTAACCCTTAATTAATTGATCTTAATTTAATCCTTAAATTAATTTGACCAATTTAATATTTAAATTGATCAAGTCAAAATGACTATAATTTTGCCTCCTTAAAAAAGGGTCACGAATTTTCTAACTCTTAGAAAATTCACCTTTCTTCAATAGGCCATTTAATTGGATTTTGTGCGTAATCCATTAAGTTTTACCATTCATTGGACATGGGCTCACAACTCCTTGTGACTTTAGAATATTAAATATTCACTTTAGTTTCAACTTTTCTAGACAAAGCGACTCAATTCAATTAATCTTATTAATTGAAGAGTACCCCATCTCCATTGTCAATGCCTAACCTCAATCTCATAGAACCCAACTAATTGGCCAAAATGAATACTCTTGAATAACCATTCTAGCATTACGCGTACCATGCAAATACGGTCCTTCTAACTCCTATCTCTTAAAAGAGGCTTAGGGCAAAATATTAGTCAGCTCCTTAATAGCCTCAATACGCTGTTTATATTCTTAATGTTCGATTCCATTGTGTGACCACACCTTTAAAAAACTCCTTTTTCAAATTGTCACACCACCTTACTTAAGGATTTCTAGGAATTGATCATCATAGAACCCATAGAAGATGCACTTATCCTTTACAAAGACAAAAAGTTGGATTCCTTCTTAAATCTCACAAACCTCCATGTCCAGCAACTTATGCCTAATCCCTACTTGAGTGGCCCACTAAGTGACCAGGGAAGAGTCAAAGTATAAAGGCCAAACACAAGGCTACCATAGATCTTCAGGTCTAAAGACTAATAATATGCACTAGTATAAACGAGAGAACTTGCCACCACCAATATGCTACTTCAACTATCTAGTGGATTCTCTAGCTAGGTCTCAGTATTTTGTTCTCTAATAAGCACCCATCAACATGTATCCATATCTCATATGGGATTGCTCATGGAACGGAGTAATATCCAATCCTTGGATTCATGCATCATTAGTGTAAGTCTATTCGAATCTTAAATGCCCTATCTCCTGAGATCTCATAACTTGAAAGTTTTAAGATCACGATCGTGCAATGATTTATTCCATGATTACTATCCAGTACGTGACCAAGTCCCGCAATCTTATGTGATCTATGGGCTACATCTAAATGCAAGTGAAGAAATTAATAGGCATAAGATGAGGATGGTCTTATAATAAGTATCATTAAATTAAGATTATCTTATATAAAATAGTTTACAAAGCTAATCTAATTGGCTTGCAGGGCACTATTCCAACATTTCTTGGAATTGATCATTATAGAACACATAGGAGATGCACTTGCCTTTCATAATGATAAAAAGTCAAAATTCATCCTGGATCTCACAAACCTCTATGCCAAGTAGCACATGCCCAATCCCAACCTAAAAGACCAGCTAGGTAGTCAAGGAAGAGTCAAATATGAGGACTAGACACAAGTTTACCATAGATCCTCAGGTTAGAGGACTAATAATATGTACTAGCATAAGCATAAAAACTAGCTACTATCGATTTGCTACTACAGCTATCTAGTGGATGCTTCAATGGGTCTTTTATGCCTTGTTCTTTAACAAGCACATACTAACATGCACATGTAATTTATACAATTGCTCATGGAATGAAGCAATTTCCAGTCCTTGGATTTATGCATCGTTAGTACAAGTCTATCTGGATCTTCGACGCTCTATCTTATAAGATCTTATAACTTGAAAGATTTAAGATCACAACCTTGTAAGACATATTCCATGATCACCACCCAGTGCATGACCAAGTCATGTAGTCTTGTGTGATCTAGAGGCTTTATCCAAATGCAAGTGAAGTAAATAAAGTGAACAAGATGAAAATGGCCATATAATGAATATTATTCAATCAAGATTATCTTACAACAAAATAGTTTACAAGGCCAATCTAATTAGCTTATGGTATACTATTCCAATAATCTCTCACTTTTCCTAAAGCTAATGCCCTTTGTCATTATGACCTATCTTCTCAAGATGTCCTTCAAAGACTGTTAGCATTTAGGGGTTTAGACAGTAGTTCTGCTGTATTCTTTTCTAAAGCAACTTTTCCACTCAATTGTCACCTCTATCAGTTGATATCATATATTAAATGATTACACATTTACTGTTTGGATCACTGATGAGATCTTGGCTCAAGTCCTAAATTATCTTCAAAAGATAATCATAAGTGTATGCACACTAGGTACTACATCTAACTCTTAGATGAAGTTTTTCATCAAAACACCTTTTTTTACAGTTTTCAAAACTACAAATTATTTCACCTTAGTGGTTGTCTTGGCCATGATGTCTTGTTAGAACTTTTTTAACTCACTATGCTACCACTAAGGCAAAATGTAAATCTAGAAGTAGATTTTAGGTCATCTACATTAGATTGGAAATTTGAATTCAAAAACACCTCGAGTTTCAATTATCCATTGCCATTTACCAAAAACAAGTCCTTAGTTCTTCTCAAGTACTTAAGAATTATTTTTACAGCTATCTAGGGATGCTCACTAGGATTGGATTGAAACCTACTTGTAACATTTAGTGAGTGTGCTAAATCTGGTCTTGTACATTGAACGACATACAATATACTTTGTATAGTGGATGCATAAGGTATGTGAGACATTATTCATTACTCTTCCTCAATTTTGGGGGCCACAGACATTAAGAGACAAATTCCATGCCCCATGGGAAAGAATCCTTTTCTTGGATTCTTCTATACTAAACCTCTTTAGTATTTTGTCAATGTACAGGGTTTGGAAAAGCCCTAGCATCCTCCTAGATTTATCTCTATAGATTTGTATTCCTAATATGTAGAATGCTTCTCCCAAATTCTTTTATTGAGAACTGTATAGTAAACTCTAACATTCTTATTTCATTTCTAATGAGAAGGATGTTATTGACGTAAAGCACAATAAACTATATACTATTCTCACTGGCCTTTTGCACACACATAGTTCATACACTTTTTTAACTAAGCTAAATGATTTGAGTTTCTAATTAAAATGTATGTTCTAAGTTCGGGATGCCTGTTTGAGTCCATAAATTGAAATCAAGAGTTTGCAAACCTTTTGCTTACTATATTTAGATGTTAAATATTGTGGTTGCTCCATGTGAATTCTTTCTTCAATGTCTCCATCAAGGAAAGCTATTTTCACATTCATTTGTCATGCCTTATAGTCATAATATGCGACTATGGTAAGTAAAATTTGAATGGACTTAGGCATAGCGACCAGTGAAAAAGTTTCATCGAAATTGATGTCGTGTCTTTAAGTGTAACCATTTGCCATAGTCGTACCTTAAAAGTCACCACTTCTCCATCTACCCCAAGCTTTTTCTTGTAAATCTAATTGCAACTAATAGGAGTATTCCCTTTGGTGGATCTACCAAAGTTCACACTTTGTTTGAGTACATAGAGTCCATTTCAAATCTCATTGCTTCAAGCTAATGTCCTGAGTCTATGT
Organism: Jacaranda copaia; assembly: GCA_014898725.1. NCBI lineage: Eukaryota > Viridiplantae > Streptophyta > Magnoliopsida > Lamiales > Bignoniaceae > Jacaranda > Jacaranda copaia. The sequence goes on from JACGDI010005515.1 coordinate 2,301,402, forward strand.
CGAACATAACTTTCTCATAGGTCTTTAGAGCATCATTTGATTGTTCTATCTCATGAAGAAATCCAAACCTTTCAAGTTGCTTCTTGATCCAGTCCGACATTCTCAAAGGTTATGTGTAATGCTTTTTGATATTTATTTATTTCTATCATTTGTAGAATTTGATAATTATCTTGAACTTTACCAAGTTCAATAATAAGACCTTCTCTATTTATAGAAATTTATTTTCCGAAAAAATGACGTTCTTTAAAACAAAACATCTTTTGTTTTGAGAGATCTTGAAAGTAATAACCTATAGACTCTCTAGGGTATCCCACAAACTTGCACAACATGGATCTACTATCCAACTTATCTTCCTCTATCCATCTCATGTACATGGGAGTTCCCCAAATCTTGAGATATTGACAAGAGGGTACTTTGCCATGTCATATCTCATATGCTGTCTTTGGTACCAATTTTGAAGATACTATGTAAGTAACCTCGCGCCATTTCTAGGGCATTTTCCCAAAAGGATATAGGCAAATTAAATAAGTTTATCATGGAATGTACCATGTCTAGCAAGGTATGTTTCTCTTCTCGGCTACTCTATTTGGGGTGTGTCGGGTGGAGTCCATTGAGAGAGAATCTCATTTTCCTTTAGATAATCTAAGAATTTGGTATTTAAGTATTGAACTCCTTGATCTGATTGAAGAGATTTAATACTAAGTCCCTTTTGTTTTTCTACTTCATTTTTATACTCTTTGAACTTTTCAAAGGCCTCGAACTTGTACTTCATAAGATACATATGTTTGTATTGACTATAATTATCGGTGAAGATGATGAAGTTAGAATAGCTTCCTTTCTCACCAACTCTTAGTGGTCTACAAACATCCGTATGGATCAAATTCAAAGAATTCATGGAGCACTCTATTTGTATTACAAAAGAAGCTTTGGTCATTTTTCCTTCGAATAAGATTCATAAGTAGAAAGGTCCTCAATGCCAATAACATTTAGTGCTTTAAGAGCTTTTACCTTGTTCATCCTATTTTTGGAGATATGCCTAAGTCTTGCATGTCATAACATGGCATCTTCTTGGATATCTACTTTTCTTACTTAGTTGAAAGTGCATTAGTAATGATAAAGAATCTAATATGTAAAATCTTTTGTTAAGTGTACTATAAGCAATTAAACTACCCATTTTTTAATGTCTTTAATCTCCTATTTGACATAGAAGGATAAAATCCTTCACCATCCAAAACAAGGATTGAAATAATATTCTCAACAATATATGGTATGTTATAACAAAGGTCCAATATAAGTACAGAATTCCCTAAGTTTAACTTATTGTACACCTTCGGCTTTGGTCACAACTCTAGCTTCTTAGCCAAGGTGGTGGATCATATTCTCATCGCTTAGGATTATTCTTCTTTCTATTCTTTTGTAACAACTTATAAAGAAATGAATCACATACGATGTCATATATTCATGAGAAAGAATTCATCCTAAATACACCTCAACAAAGTACATACTCTTCTTAAGGGTTGCAAGGTAACCCTTGCAAATAGTTTCCAATGGCTTTTCTTGCCAAAGTAGAAATAAATAATATTGACTATATCCTTTATAATCTTCTTGACTCCTTCGGATGCCTTTAATAGTTGTTTTCCCATAGAGGAAGAACATTTCTTTCTTTTACCTCTTTTGCTAGCACCCAATGAGCCCATAACTTGGAGGGGGAAATAAATATCAAAGATTTGCCCTTGTCATGGTAGTCTCCCTCTAGATCAACACCTTGATCAATAAAACCTAGTGAAGATGTGATGAGGATCTAATCCTCATAGAGATCATTGTCCACCATAATGTTCAAGTTGAAAAGCTTCTCCAAACTTAGTCATCTTTAGACGTAGTCAATGACACATGACCTTACATTCATCCTAACTTGAAAAATCTCCTTTGACAATATGAACTTCTTATACCTCATTTGCTTTACAACTCTTTGTAAACTTTCACCAAGTTACTATTCATGTGTCCTTGAGACTTTTAAAGTTTGTATATTTCATCATGATACTAAGGGATAGGACGATTCTAAGCCTAATTTGTGAACTTTTCACATGTCTCTAGATCTACATTAATCCCAAAGGGATTATGAGTACCATGATATAGTACCTATATCCACTTCTAGGAATTTAGAATAATTTTTGAGGTTAAGTCCATTGTGAAAGTTTGGTCCACTTACTTTATTGGTTTTCAAAATAAAGTTAAGTGGAATTATTAGCTATTCTTGAGATTTTACAAATCCTCAAAGGAAAAAAAGGGAATATAAGCTTGTGATTAAATATTGATATTAAAAACATGTTCATGGTCTTTCAAACATATTTTTCTCCTACTATTTTATCAAATCCTTCACCCCCTAGAAGAATTTAGGAAATTAAATTTTTTAGTGAAAATCAAGACCCCAACAACTTGCTTATGGACCCCTATGATTGAGTGTCATCTACGAGCAATTGAAGGGTAAACAACTTTTGCTAATTATATCTCATGCAACTCTTGATGTATTTTGCCTCACTTTTCATACAGACCAATGTGATCGTGTGCCATCTATACTACTGAGTGTTAAATCTAAACCACCAATCAATCTTTGATTCAAGACGTCCTCACGACATCCCCTATCATCGAATGCCAATGCTTGAGGTTTCTTAAGTCAAAGGTGCATCTCATGTTAAGTGTATGCTCACAACGTTTCTCCTAAATGTGACTTCCATGATCGAGTGTTATCATACAAAATTGGTAGCATTGTTATTGGGTACTTGTTAAAGAACAAGTTCACTAAAAGCCTACCTGGAGAATCAACTATATAGCTGAAGTGGTAAGTTGGTAGTGGCTAGCTCTCCAGCTTATGCTAGTACATATAATTAGTCTAGTAACTTGAGGATCCATGTAACCTTATGTTTAGGTCTTCATGCTTGGACTTTTCCTTGACCACATAGTGGGTCTTGTAGGTTGAGATTAGATTTGAGCTACTTAAACATGGAGGTTTGTGAGATTCAAGATGAGATCCATCTTCTTGCTGTTATGAAAAGCGAGCACATCTTGTATGTATTCTATATTGATTGATTCCGAAAAATTTTGGCCAAGGTAGTATGACAATTTGGAAAAGGAGTTTTCCAAAGATTGAACATTAGGAATGAATACATAGTTATCAAGGCAGTTGAGAAGCCAATAAATATCTTGCCTTATGCCTCTTTCGAGAAACGAAAGGATCGTATTTGTATGGTAAGCATAGAGCTAAAATGGCTCACCAAGAGCATATTTATTTCAACCAATTAGTTGGGTTCCATAGGCTTGAGGCTAGACATCGACTATGGAGATTGAGTACTCTTCAATTAATAGAGATTAATTGAAAATGTTATTAGTTTAAAGGAGTTTAAACTAATGTAACTATTTCTATATTCAATATATTAAAAGAGATGTGAACCCATGTCTAATGAATGGGAAAACCTAATGGGTTATATAGAAAAGCCTAAAGGAGGTTCTATTTGTTGGGAGAAATTTTCTAAAGCGTTAGAAAATTCACCTTGATCGTTTTTGTGGAGAAAATCAGTTGGCTAATTTCTTAGTCATTTTAGCTTGATTAGTTTAATTGTTAAATTGATCAAAAGAATTTAAGAAGTTGAATTAGACCAATTAAACTAATTCTTAATTTAATTGGTATCATATGACTATTAATTAGTCAAGTTAACTTAAAGAGTCAAGTTGACTTGTTCTAGCTTAAAGATTTAAGTCAGATGACTTAAATAGCTAAGTCAAATTAATTAATTGAATTAAAGAGTTAATTTAATTTATGTGAGGATTTTATTTGGAGGGAAATTCAAATGAAGGAGATCATTTGAAGTTAATTTGAGATTAATTTGGAAGACATTTCATGAGATAAAATGTAAAGTCAAATTAAATCCAAATGCAAGTGAAATTCACATTTCCCATGCAAGTGGATTGCAAGTTGGCAAACCACCTCATGGAGGGTGTGGTGCCAACTTGCATCACACCTCCTACTCTATAAACAGAGTGAAGTGGCCAACCACTGGACAACAATGCAAGCAAGTTGCTAGATTCCATTTTTCTCTCCAAAAAGTGTGATTCACTCATGTGTTGAAGTTTCACACAATCCTCACAATTCTCTCTACATTTTTGGCCTTTCATCTCTTCTTCTTTCTTTAGTTCTTTAACTGATTGGAGGTAGATTGGAGCTCTCCTTGGGTGTGTGGATCCTAACATTAGAGGCTTCACACTTGGGAAGCTTTGCTCTTGAATATCAACTGCAGTGCAGTAAATTTGGAGGCCTTTCTGTGCTTGGATTTTGCTGAAATTTTAATTGGAGACTCTCAAGTGTGTTAAGGTGCTGCTGTTCAAATTCCAACCAATTTGGAGTTGATTTGCTTGGCCAATTTTTGGCAATTTCCTGCTGTGCGTGGATAGATAGCTTTGAAGAGTTCATTGATGCCTTTCATTTCATTTCAACCTTTGGATTTAGTTTTAAAGGTTAGTCTTGTCATTTAATCCATTTTAATTGAATGATTAGATCCTTGAATTTGGAGTAAACAAGTTTTATTTGGTCTAGTTTTGGTTTTATAATTGAATCCTTGGGCTACTCCTTACTTCAATTACCATTATCCAGTCCACCTAGTGCTCTTCCGTTTCTATGCATCTATCTGTGTTACTATCCCAACCAAACCATGTTCTTTTAGTTATTAAATCACGAAACTTTTTGCATGAGATTGTCACCCTATAGAGTTACCCCTTAAATTGTTCTACACTAAAATATTTATTCGTACGATTGTGGAGATCCCCTTGAACTTCTAGCCTAAGAGAGTTGGTGAAAGTGATTGATAAGAATTATCCTTTGATAAATCGTTGATACATGAGCTCTATGAGGACAACTAGGGTCAGTAAATCCCATTTCGCATCACCTGCACTGCTGCACACCCTTTGCCATCTAATGATAAAATTATGAGTTAAATATTGGACATTCGTTATTAGGGTACTGGATATTGAGGATTAAAAATTTCACATCGCGTGACAGAATCATAGGCAGTATTGTTGTTTTGTATATATGGACAAAACGCTTTCTTTTATGCTTTAGATTTTTTCATATGTTTTGTTTGTCAAAAGTGTTTTACATCTGATGAAATTGTATGTATTTTAAAAGTAAATCGTAAGATTGGCTGCCAGATTTTAATCGACTATGTATAGCAGGTCAATGCCACAAGATATTAATTAGGAAAACATTCTTTATTAGACCTATCCTTCTGCTTTTCCTTCTGACTAATACAGTTCGATATGTACTCAGTGGTAGAGTTCCCACAATGTGTACATGTGGCTAAAACTACTTTATTTTTAAGTGCTTTTCTCCAGCAAGGGTCTTCTATATAGAGAAACGTTGGTGGTCACTTGATCACCTATATAAAACTAGATTCATGCATTTACAGATCTAAAGCATACAAGCAAATGGAGAGAATAAAGCATGCCATACAGAAAGCATAATGTACAAATTTAATCACCCAATAAACTATCGTAGCTGAACTTAGATCATCGTCAAAACAAAACTTAGTATCACCGTCAACACAAACCATCCAAAAATTTCAGTGAACCCTAATCCCTAATCACCATTTTCACATCCAAACCTATTCTTAGAAGCTTAGGTTCATTCATCCATCTCCAACAAATAGAAAAGCGTATGTCAAAATACATTAAATAAAAAAGTTCAGAAAAAAAATTAATTCATGCATATCTGTCAATTTCTTCAACGGAAAGCACAAGTCATAGTAAGAAGCAAATAAACATGAGGAAAAATTATACAGAAAGAAGATTTTTTTTTCACTAATTTTTGACTAGATCTGAAGGAAAAGCACAAAATCGATTTTTGTGTCCCTTTTCGACCTGCATACCCTAACCTCGATAAAAGGTCATGAGTACCTTCTACCTTGGTATACCTTCAAGCATTTCGTTGACCTTCTCGGTGGACTGCACTCGCCGAATGAAGATTATATCTGTTGGGACTCCATCGTGCTTGCTGATGGAGAAAAGGGAGAAATTTTCTTCTTCTTCTTCTTCTTCTTCTTCTTCTTCTTCTTCTTCTTCGTTTTTTTTTTTCTGCTTTGAAAACAAATGTGGAGTGATGCGGTTCCATAAGATGGAAGAGTTGATGGGGTGCATTGAATGATAATACATTGATAGGGATGAAATGATTGGGAAATGATTAGACAGGATAAGTTCAGTAGATGTAACAATAGGTTTGGAAATGATATTTTGGTAGTGAAAATGAATTTTGAGAAGAAGATGAGTATTATTTTTAGAAAATATTGTAAAAAACAAAAAAGATGATTTCATTTTTAAAATAGTAATGAATTGAAAATAGCCTATGAAAATAAAACTAAACACTCTCTTGCACTCCAACAAAAGTAATAAGCACTTTCTTTATTTCCTTGCTATGATTTGGATAATTGTAATTTTTGCTTAGTGTGTTAAGTATTGGAAATTGTTCATCGAATAGATTCAATCGATACAATTTATTTCTTATAGAGTCTTATTTATTAATAGGTGGTTTTCATTCAAAAAGAGTTTTGAATTTTACGTTGCTTGGAAATTTAGAAAGCATCATAGCGTTGTTTGTTGGAAACCCAAGCATGAAAACTGACATTATATTGAGATTGATTGTTCACACCAAATTTTATTGTTTGTAAAAATTAGATCTTAAGACAAGAAAAATAATGAACAAATTAAATTTATATAATGGAATAAAAGAACTTACAACTTGTGGGAAAAAGATCACTTAAATAAAATTAATCTCCTAATTCTTTTCTCCCAATTTATGATCCAAGGGCTTGAAGCCTATTCTTATATATGTTGAAGTCTTATTGTATTGACAAAATAATACTACATATTTTCTTGAAATAGAACATTAATTTCAAAATTAAAGGGACTTAATGATTTGTCACCTTGAAGAGGCACAGAACCTTTGCGGTAGTAATACTTCGTTGTGGCTGGAACTTGAAGTTTTAATGACTTGAGTCTTAGACTTGAAGCTTTTGAAGACTAAAGTCTTAGATTTGAAGCATCAAAGACTTAAGTCTAGAACTTAGAGACTTAGAGACTTGAGTCTTGAATTTGGAGACTTCAAGACTTGAGTCTTGGATTTTGAGACTTGACAACTTGATTCTTTGATTTGAAAAACTTGGAATCTTGAGTCATAGATTTGGACATTTGGAGGATTTAGTTTTGCATTTGGAGACTTGGAGATTTGAGTCTTAGATTTGGAGATCTAAAAACTTGATTCTTAGACTTGGAGACTTGAGCATGTATGTATGTATGTACGTGTCTCAAAAAAGCCTTGATCACCCATTTATATAGGTGCTTAGCAAGAGACTCCTGAATGAGACTCCCGAATGGCTCAAACTTCTTTGATAATTATCTTTCTGATGCACATATTGAAAGATAATATCAAATATCTTTTACTTAATCGGTTTGTGTACATAAGTATGCCACATGTCATAACTACGTTATCCTGAGATTGCTAGGCTGCATGACTTGATTTGATTGGCTATAACACTTCACCTTGACACTTGTTAATACTTAGCTTGCTCACAAACTAAATACTTAGTTGTTAGTTAAAATTAACTATTTATCTTTTGGAATTAAATTCAATGAATTTTAATATATAAACAGAAAATTTTAAATTAATAACTAGCATATTATCACATGTGTCACTTTTTGATTGGCTAAAAGTAATTCATCTATAAATGCCTCCACTTCAAGGCATGGTGAAGAATGTGTCAATCATTCATGAAAGAGGCAAGACTTGACGTATTTAATTCTCCTTACTTTACACATATATACACACACACACCCATATATTAGAGGTGAAATAAATAATTAGAAGAAAAACCATTTTAATAAATTCTTGGCCAATTGACTAAAGGAAAAGTTTTAATCTAAAATGGACAAATTATATTTAACTCTTGCACATGGAAGACAATGGTGCCTCTATTCTTGTTTAGAGTACTTGTCGACATTTCCTTCCTAATTAACTTCTTTTATGAATACCAATCAAATGATATCTTTTTTTAACATCCACTTTTTCTTTTAATTTCTTTTTTTATTTTATTTTTTGACCTTTCCTTAAGGTTTCTCTTCTTTTCTCTTTTTGTTGTAGGCTATGGAAAGAGCTTTAAATGAATAATTACACTCCTATTTGTAAATTTAAAGAAGTTGCGACACTACATAGGGCCATCTCTATGCATTTTTATTGAAAGTGACAAAGATATCCTCAAATTTGAAGTTACAACCATGATCATCCAATATTCAACCAATGATGTTCTTTCATTCCATGTCTGGACCTCCTAGCATATCCATGCATATCCAAGAGTAGCCAAAAAAGGCAACCAAGGAAATTACTGATCCATGTTTTGGCATTACATCTTGTTATACGGTCTTCATTTGAAATCTTCACTTCGTAGTGCCAAAGCCTCAAGCTTAAAGTTGTCAATTGCAAGTCATTGCCTTAGCATCAATGGATGCCCATGGAGGATGCCAACACCAAAGTTTTGGAGTACTTGTTCAAGCAAGCTATTAGGAATGGATAAAGGACTTGCTAGGCCATCATGTAGACACTCTCTGTCGAGTTAGGATATATGCGGTGGTTTATATATCTAAATATGTTTGTAGCAAAAACATCTTTCAAGCCTTTCTTGAGCTATGGCATCCTACCACAAACACTCAGCACCCTACCATTGGCAAATTTTAAATCTTTTTACAAGATCTCCATAGCTGATTGCCTATACATGGAAATTTTTATGATGAAATTGTCCCTACTATAAAGGAGCTACTTGATGATGGCACATACCCTTCTCTTGGCTAAATTTTTGGTCATCTTGGTTTCATTAATTTAATTGTTAAATTAATTCAAATAATTTAAATCTTTAATTTAATTGGTGCCATATGATAATTAATTAGTCAAGTTAACTTAAAGAGTTAAGTTAATTGACTTAAGAAGTTAAGTCAAACTAAATAATTAAATTAAAGAGGTAATTTAATTAAAGTATTTGTATTTTGGAGGAAAATTCAGATGAAGAGTTCATTTGAAATTAATTTAGAGTTGATTTGCATTACATTTTATAAGATGATATGTAGATGCTAATTAAATACAAATGCATGTGAAATTCAAATTCTCACACAAGTTGGCAAGTTGCCAACAAGCATAGGAGGTGTGACGCCAACTTGCATCACACCATTCTCTCTATAAATATCATGTGGCTGGCCATTAGATGGCTAATCTAAGAGATTCTTTTTTTCCCTCCAAATGTTTGAAGGTTCACATTCTGCAAACACTCTACTTCTCCAATTCCTCTCTAAAAGCCACACCCTTACCTTCATCTTCAAGTCTTCTAGTATATTTGAGGTTGATTTAGGATTCTCCTTAGAGATCTAAACTAATTCATTACAAGTTCAACACTTAGGGGACTTAGTGCTCTTTGGTAAACCATTGCTGTCCAGCGATTTGTATGGTAGATTTGAAGGACTTAGGAAGTTCTGATATGCGCAAAATTTTTACTGCATCTATCTTGTACGTGCTAATGCTCTCTACAAAATTTGAGGATTTTTGGAGTTATGGAAGGCCTTCAATTGTTGATCGCTTCTGCTGTGCACAAGTTGCTCCATTAAAGAGTTCATTGGAGTCTTTCTCCTCTTACCTTTGGATGTAGCTTTAAAGTAGATATTTTGGTTCTAGATCTTTATTATAAGCATGATTAGATCCTTGAAGAGGAGTAGATAAGTTTTATTTGGCCATTTTTGGTTTTATATTACGGTCTTTAGCCAACTTTTACTTTCAAGTGGTATTGGAGCCTATTTCATGATTTAATTTGGATTTTGGTGGATTGATTAGCGTGATAAATTGATCCTAATCACCAACTACTTGATTCAATTGATGAATTTGAGTGTTTGGACCGAAATTAGCCTTGACTCGGTTCAACTTAGCCTTTAGCAAGCTACCACCTAGGCTGCCCAGGCACTGGCTGAGCAGTAGTGGTGTTGTGTGTGTGCTTGCTGCACGGCCATATAGGTTGGCCAGGCAACAGTGAGCCAAGGGCATTTGATGAGTTTTGATGCTTTATTTTCTATTTCTTTGTGCTCAAAATTGTTTTTAATTGGGTAAAATCTACTTTGCTCTCTTGTACTCAAACTAAAATTATTTTTAATTGACTATAGAGATTGGATACTTTTTGATTAATGGAGACTAATTGAAAGAGTTATTAGTTTAAAGGAGTTTGAACTAATGTGAATATTTTAATATTCAAAATATAGCAATGAGTTGTGAGCCCATATCCAATAAATGGATGAACCTAATGGGTCACACATAAAAGCTTAAAGGAAATTCTTACTTGATGGGAGGAATTTTTTGAGTTAGAAAATTCATTCTAAGCATTTTGGAGAGAAATCAGTTGACTGAGTTTTTGGTCATATTGACTTGATTGATTTAATTGTTAAATTGATCAAAAAAATAATTTAAGGAGTTAAATTAGACCAATTAAATTAAAGAGTTAGTTTAATTGGTGCCATGCAACAATTAATTAATCAAGTTAACTAAAAGAGTTAAGTTAACACTCATTAACTTAAAGAGTTAAGTTAGTTAACTTAAGGAGTTATGTCAAACCAATTAATTAAATTAAATATTTAAATTAATTAAAGTAAGGACTTGGATTTTGGAGGAAAATTCAAATGACGAATTTAGTTGAAATTAATTTAGAGTTAGTTTATATTATATTTCATAAGATGAAATATAGATGCTAATTAAATGCAAATGTATGTTAAATTCGAATTCACATGCAAGTTGGCAAGTTACCAACAAGCATGGGAGGTGTGATTCCAACTTGCATCATACCATCCTCTCTATAAATACCATGTAGCCAACGATTAGATGGCTAATCCAAGAGATTCCCTTTTTTCCTCCAAAAGTGTGACATTTCATATGTTGAAGGTTCACACTCTCCAAACACTCTCCCTCTCCAATTCCTCTTCAAAAGCACTCCTTCACCTTCATCCTCAGTTTTTCTAGCCGATTCAAGGCTAATTTGGGATTTTCCTTGCGTGTGTGGACTAATTCACTAGAGGTCCAACACCTAGGGGACTTGGGGCTCTTTGGTGAATTGTTGCTATGTAGCAATTTGTGTGGCAGATTTGAAGAACTTAGGAAGTTCTGATCTATATGTAATTTTTACAGCATCTACCTTTGTGTGTGATGGTTCTCTCTACAAAATTTGAGGATTTTTAGAGTTGTAGAAGGCCTTCAATTGTTGATTGCTTCTACTGTGCGTGAGTTGCCCATTGAAGAGTTTATTAGAGTCTTTCTCTTCTCGCTTTTGGATTTAGCTTCAAAGGTGTATTTTCTGGATCTAAATATTTATTATAAGCATGATAAGATTCTTGAAGTGGAGTAGCTCAATTATATTTTTCCCTTTTTGGTTTATATTATGGATCCTTAACCTACTTCCACTTTCACTACCATAACTTTACAAGTATGTATAGTTTGTTGTGTCTTCATGAGTCTACTACTATGTTTCCCATTTATTATGTTCATAGCTAGATAGGGTGCTATCTTAGCACACATTTCTTATCTTAGATTGAAGCAGAATAAGCTGGGATGGTCATATATGCAAGGAGAACATGGCCAAATACTTTGAGCTTTTGGACTCAGCATCAATCTTTCAGTTCCTCAAAATATATGTGCATACCCACACAAGTAGATCATAGCATTAAATAGCACATGCATATCAAAAACTTAAAAAAAAAATTCTAGCTTCACATTCCAACTATTTGACAATCAAGTGTGGTGAAGACATACCATTATATCTTATAGCCCTCATCGATTTAATCTACAATGTAGTTTTTGTCAACACATCCCAAACCACTTGAGAAAAGTGATCCTTACTTGTGACTTGCATGAGCTTGTTCAACTCTAACAATTATTTTTCTTGTTGAAAACATTTTACAAACTTATTGTTCCTGGCAACAATTATTCCTATCAATTGATCATGAAGGAATATAAAGACTAGTAGGACAAATGTTGACAGGCTTCAAGAGCAAAAAGTACCAAAGTTGTTCTCAAAGTCCATTAGAAAGATGTGGAATTAAACTGTGAGCGATCCAATCAACATGGAAGAAACTTGGATGATAAGACCTCAAGCTTGCACATCCTATAAAGAAACATCTCTATCTAGAAAACCTTTGGTGAAGGATCTCAAAGACAACCAAGTGGCACCAACCTTCAAAATTCCATTATTTCATGGCAGAGTGGAGAAGAGTATTTGGAGCCGAAGGGGCATGATATCACCAAATATACCAAAGCACCATCTGAAAAGCATTGTATCTTACTTGAGAGTTCATTTCCCATGTATATGTCCACAAAGATCCAATAAAAAAATGATGTAATTTATGCAATTTCATGCTGAAATGATGACTCCAACAAACAATGCATACTCAAGAAGAAACTAAAGATTTTAGATTTGGATAATATCAATATTAATTCAAACTTCTTTGTAGATGACCCAAGTTTTTCTTTACCTTCAGGGGAATTAGCAAAATATGTAAAGTTATTGACATAAATGTGCATCTTCTTCTTTTTTCATATTATTCGCCTATTTTTTATACTAGTCTCTCTCTCTCTCTCTCTCCCTCTCTCTCTCTCTCTCTCTCTCTCTCATAAACTTGTAAATCTTAAAGTAGAATTCTTAATTACTTCAAAAGTTAGTATTAGTTCGATAAATAGAGCCAAACCTTTTGATTTACTTGAAACAACCACTTTTCATCCTCTTGACAATAACATGTAGGCTATCTCAACTAGCAACCAAAGGTAATACTGCCTAGTACTACAATGGATAAAGCTTCTACAAAGAAATATAATCCCAAAAAGACATTTAATTTAGCCATTTCCATCTATAGAAGTCTTTGACTTATATCTTCAAGTTGCAAAGACTAAAATTGAGTAGATATTAATCAAATTCTATTGGGAACAAATATGTCCAAAAATCATGAAAGCTTCATTGAGTAGATTTCATAAATAAAACTAGTAGTTAATGATTCGAATGCATAAATGAGAACATACATAAAAGAAGCATCATCTTTGGAGAATCCTTTGAAATCTTTCTTTAAGGGTGCTTTCCAACTACCACAAAGGTCAAGTAGAATTTAATTCAAAAATAAAACATAATAAATTCACGAGAAAGTACATTTTCTTGAACAACAAGATCATTTCGAAACTGAGGCAATAGAAATTGAACGATCTGAGGAGATGAACAATCTCAAGGATAAACGTTTTCAAATCTTCTAGCAGCAGGAAGAGTTGAGGACATGACTTGCCAAGTTAAGCAGTAAAGAAGAACTGGTGTATCTAATCACCCAATAAAGCTGAAGAAAATTTGTCCATTATTTAAAATGAAGTGGGAAGAGAAAAAATCTCAAAACTTGAGAAGACTCCATTTTTTACTATTAAAGAGATTGAGGCTTTAAAGAGGATGGAGGCACTAAATATGTTTTCTCTCTTCACAATTAGGTCTAACAATAAAAATGGTGGGAGAGTAATGATGCTAGGAAAACGAAGCCCATGAAATGAAAATTCACATTAGCTTAAGTTAGTCTCAGCACATTAAATACTCCACCTAGTCAAAGAATGAAGTCCTCCAAGAGAAAATATACTATCGCTATCCCATTCACAACTACAATTGCTTCTAGTTGTATAAGCACAAGAGAGCCTCTAAGATAAGACTAGAGTTTCTCTTATTTTTCTAACAAGCTGTAATGGAGATTTCTTTTTCACAAATGCAGTGGATGTTGAAGAGGTAGTGGATAAGGTGGTGTTTTATGTATTAAGAGGTGTAAGTTTTTGTATGAAAAAATTCCTAGAATTATGTTTGTTCCCTTAGATGCTCTGCACCATTTTGCTCATAGTGATAAGGTTAAGTTGTTTAAATTTTAGGGATATAATTATTTTTTCTATTTTCTTATCATTTTTTGATCACATTCATATTAATAAATCAAAAATATATGTTCTCTATTTAATGATTTTTTCTATTGCGATTTTGAATATACTTAGGTAAGTCACTTACATAAAAACTGTAATTATCACACCTATTATATAAACCAAATTTGATACATTAGATGGAAAATAGAGCACATATATCCATAACATATGGAGTCAAGTTTCTACCAACAATATATCATCACATAAACGTATCACAACTGAGGTAGTTAAAAAGAAATGTTTGATACCATTTGATCATTAACATATCCCAAAATACCAATGTAGCAAAATTACTCTATTAAAAGATTGGTTAATAATTTGTCAATAATAGCCAAGTGTTTCTTAAAACCCAACACCTAATAATTAATATTATTTCATCAAAAGCAAAGACTAAATAACTAAACTGCACCACGAAAAAATAAGTGATAATCTGCAAACAAAATGAAGTTTGATAACCAATTTTTTTTTAATAGCCATCAACAGTACTATAAAACTATTTCTTTTCAGAAGAAAATGTAACCTTTTACAAAATTTAATTTTATACCTTGGCCTTTTTCATGTAATCCTATATATGATGCTTTTAAATTTTCAAAAAAATTAGAGTTATTTCTTTCTTTAGGTTAATGCAATAGTATGCCTTACATTTGATAGTAAGGATGATGCATTAAGAATCCTTGAAATCATAAAATTGATCTTAGTTCCTAAAATTTTCCTACTTTTGATCTTGTTTTAACTTTAATTGGATGTTGAAATATAATTATTGATTTTTGGTCCTATAGATGATGACTTGGAATCCTTACATCTCCATCCTTTGCACCTCTATCCCCTTTTTTATCTAATATTGAATCCTTCTTACACTAACATTTGTTGCATTGACATTCTTTCCCAATGGATTAATATTTCTTGAACCTTGATATGTGTCTTTCCCTCCAAAAATTGGATTTTTGTGTATTAAATGACAATTCAAATATTGAACCATTAAAATCATGACTATAAATAAATTAAAGTTTATATAATTACCCTTGTTCTTCTTGAAGATAGGCTTCTTGGAGCAATATTAGGTTGGACAATAGGATAAGAGCATCTCATGTTGCAGATCTTTCCTTGTTAGTATGTTATTCTGCAGCTCATTACCCTTTCTTTGCATCTTTATAGTTTATTTCACTTTCTCTAAAACTTTTGTTGTCTAAGTGGCTAAATCAAATGTAGTCTTTCTCCAAGCACTCCATGAATCATATGCTTGAACACATTTAAAAAGCTTTTTTTCTTATGACACAAGTTTGCGTAGTCCTCTATTTTATCTCTTCTATAAGAAATTATAGTGTGTTAACATGTACATGGTAATAAAGGTATCGAGACAACTGAAAAGTACAATGTGGATGTCTTTTTTATAAGTTAATAATTTATGTGTCAAGAATGTGGTATAATTCAAACTCATTTGTCATCAATCAAGTAACTGTTATTTTTTCATTTCTTTCCATAATATTAAGCTAGATTATCTTCTTGTATCTCTTTATCCATTCCCTATTCTACTGTGTTCTTGTAATCAATCTAATCCTATCAAAATAATTGACTTTTCTCTAACATTAAGCGTATAATATTAAAGAAATCTTGAGATTATTAGCCTCAAATATCATATTCAAAATTAGCTAGAAAATGTGACCTAATATAATGTTGAAGTGGGATATTTCTCACCCATTCTACTGCAATCATCACACCTTTAGGATATAAAATTAAAAAATACTCAAATTGTTACCCCAAATGTCATATTTAGAATTAGCTAGAAAGTTTAACCTAGTGCAATGTTGAGCTATGATACTTCTCAATCATTCTGCTACAGTTATCACACCTTCAACAACCTTAGAAAGCTACATTAGGTTTCTCAATCTTCTTCATATTCATCATAAAGTTTAGCTTGTTTGATGCAAAGCCACCTTCTAGAAGAGCGCTTCCAATAATTGATTCCTTACTTTTTGCTTGAAGGTTGGGTACATTTGCCTTAACAAAATACATACTCAAGGAACTAACTTTTTCACAACATCAAGAAGTTCTTTCTTTGGTTAAATATAAAAGTTCACCTATTGATGATATCTAACAACATCTAAGCCTCTAATGTCTTACAGTTGCTTAGTTAAAAACCAATGTCCAAATTTCTTTGTTCGTAATATGGACTACTGCATGGAATCAGCCAAATTTTGTTATTATTATATTTTTGAACAACAAAAAGCAGGCTCTAGTACACTATTTTTGAACAACAACCATCAAGACTCATCATAGGTCTTTATCCTCATAAAAAACCCTTTTCCAATGCATCCAAGTTGAAGTCCACATTGCAAAGAAATCCCTTCTTTTAATTTAACAATAGTTTGCTTTTGAAGTTCTCTACCCTTATAACTCCACAATAATCCTAAATCTTCAATTTCCTTACCAAGTATCTATTGGCAAGATTATGAAATATATCATCATCATTGGATGTTTTAAGGTCTTCTAACTTTAAGTTAGGACTAGGTATCAGAACACGATGGTGTCACACAAAGGCAAACTATTAGCTTGACAATTTGTATTCAAAAGCTTAATGAGCTAAAACATTTGGCAAGTATTCTCTTTTTCTAGCTTTCTCTACTTCAAGCTCTTCAGAGGGATTTTGCTTCAGATGAAATTCTATAGTTTGATGGTTACCTCAGTTCTCCTCTCTCTTTCCTACTAGCTAGGATAGAGTTCTATTGATCTTTCTTTCCTTATGTTTAAGAGCACTCTAAAGGTTTTGAAATTGTTAGAACTTGTTGATAGCCATCTCGTCAGTCCTTTTGGCTCTTAGCATCAGCATTAATATCTTTATTTATCCATACAAGATGAAGATTAAGTGTAATCCTCATAAGAGGAGTCATTAAACTTTGATCTCATGTCTTTATTTTCTTTATCTTCATATGTTCCTTTTTCTTTTCCTTTGTCTGAGGTATATAAGTTTATTTCAATATTCTAACCCCCTTGCATTTTTTTTATTACCTTGACTATGCTAAAAAGTTATCTTGAGCATCTTCATTATTGCTTGACTCTAGATAAAGTCATTTTGAACATCTTTATTACTATATTAACTTTGCATAAGAGATATCCTCAATGTCTATGTCATCATTTGCCCCCATACGAAGTCATCCTTTATAACATTTTTAGTATTTTCTTCCTATACAAACTCAATTCAAGCCTCACCTTTTCTTACTTTTTTCCATACAAACTCAAATCCTCCATCATTCTCAATGCTTTCTCCTTATCTAATATCACCCCGCTCACTTTTATCATTGTTTCAACCTAGATCCCATACTATTTCCCTTCATTGCAAACTCACTCCATGATTTTTCATTTTTTTTTTAATTTAGTTCTAAACTTATCCTCTAGAGCTCTGTCATTATTTTTCCTTGTTATGTTTCACTTTCATTTTCTAAATCACATTCTATCTCCCTAAACTGTTAAGTTGCATTAGCTTTCATATTCATCATTAAAATCTATTTTGAATAGGGAAAAACATCATTTCTTCCTAACTTGATATTCCAAGACCATCTCATTGGGAAATATGTTGCCATATGGATCCATTATAACAATTGAATCAGCATGTTCTTCCACATAAATGATAGTAGGAACACTTAAATGTTGGCAACATGTCAAATGGCCAACTATAACAATATCTATCATCTTATTAATTGACCGAAGCCCCATTTTCAATGAATGATAATGTACTTTATAGTAAATATTATAGGAGTTCTATCCTTTCACCAATTCCATATAATTTATACAAACCCAAAAAGTTCAAAACATCTACATAAACATTTTTGAGATGCTTAGTTACCCCTATATAGTTCAGGGTATGTACATGCCAATTTACCCATATCTTTCTATCCTAGTAGTCATCCTTCTATATTAAAAATATTGAAAGCTAGTAGCATCTCATCCCCTAATACATTTATTGATGAATTTTTCACATTAAAGCAACTTGACAACAAAGATATTAAACTAAAACTAAAAACTATACAAATATTTTTGTAATTTATCATTAACTATGGGAACATCATAAAACTATGAAAGAAATCTTATAGATGATGGAAATTTTTGACATCACAAATAAAACTAAATGGTACATAGTAGTGAGGAGTTGTGAAGTTTTATTTTCAAATTTATAAAGGAATGGAGTACTTATAATTTTTATATGAGAGTTTTTTCTTCATATATAGATATATATGTGTGAGTTTTTATTTAAACACACTATAACACTCCATCTAGGAGGCATTTAACTCGAGTCATGGTGCTAACTAATTAAACTCGATACACAGCTTCCAAATTGCATGTTTAAGCCTTCACTAGCTCAATGCACATTGGTATCTAAAAAATCATATTGTTCCTAGAACCATAACACTCCAATTTTCAATACAAACCTAAACTCATGATATCCTATAATATTCAAGTATGGTTGCATAGTTTGATACACCTTAGATCCCTAACATCGCATCCATTCAATTCCTAATTCAGGAAAGAATACAAGAAACAAAATAGAGATTATAAGCCCAAATGACATAATGAGGAAAGTGTCCAAATATATAATTGAAACTAAAATTCAAAAGAGATTAAGCAAAAGACACAAATCATTACAAAAATATATAACTTCAAATACATATGTTAACAACAACTGTTAGATTACATTGTTTTCTTTCAAGAAAAGTTTTCTTTGAAAAACCTTAGGATATAGGTCATTTTTTTTTCAAAATTTAATGAAATGAAATGTTCATTTTAAAGCAAAATGTTTTCACAAGAACCTTAAGGCAAAGTCAAAAATATTTTATTTTATAGCATGTTGTTTGGTCCGACTCAACACTATATTAATGTGGAGAGTTCACCTACCCATCTCACTTTCCTTGTTGATATGCTAAAGGTCTCTTGTAGAGAAATTTCGTATTCGACTTCAGAGATCACAAAACTTCAACCTCTAGTTGGGTGGTGACATTTAATACTAAGCTTTTGCCAACACCATCTAGTAGTCTCCAACACAAAAGGGTTGTTACTTTTCCTAGAGTCATGATAAAGCTATTCTTTAACTAAGGACAGCCTACTATGCTAAGGGTGGCGAGGACCCTTTGGTTTAACACTAGGAATTAGTCCTTGATGCCCCTTTGCATAGCAAGAATTACTGATTGGGGAAAGATTAAAAATAGAAATTCTAAGAAGACAACCATATGAAAGCTAGAGAATCCACTAGTATAGGTAAGTCCTTCATTTTACACTTTGCCATAGCTAAATTATATCTATCACGCTTTCCAATTTATTAATTTAAGCATTGGAAGGTCTTAGCCAATGGCCACCTTGAAAAGCCTAATGGGGCTTCTGGAGTTGTAGGTTTGACCTCTACGCCTCTCTTTCACCTAAGTTTCAACCTCATCAATAGCACCAGAATCCATCCTAAAGCTTTCAACTTGTTCATACAAAAAACTATCCCATCACATACCATACTAATAAGGAGGTTTCACAAACATCAATGCGTCTTTGTAGTTAGTCTAAAGGATATAAGAATTAGATGTGGATTTTAAACAACAATCATTTTACTTTGAAATGTTGAAATTTAAAATCTCAAGTATCAAAATATATCAACAATTTTTGCCATGAGTTGTTGGAAGGTCTCCAACCTAATTATCACTCTTATTATTAAAAACAAAAGAAAATTCTTATCCCTCTAATCTCAAGTGACCAAACTTGATACAAAAACACGTGGTATGATATGTTGCATACCTCTTAATTAATTTAACACTTTAGATTAATCAAGCTATTGTGACCAACTCTTAATTAGTTAATTTGATCCCTTTCAAACTTGACTAATCTAATTATCTGACTCCTTAGATAATTTCTCCAATTCCAATAAGAGTGCTCAAAACTTTTATGTGTGACCTTTTAAGTTCACTAATTAATTAGACATAGACTTACAACTCTTTATGATTTAATGAATATCAAATATTTCAATTACTCTAAACTCTTTTAAACTAATCACTCTATCTATTAATTTATTAATTGAAGAGTACCCAATCTCTATGATCAATGTCTAACACAAGCCCGTAGAGCCCAACTAATTGAATGAATTAATTTTTGGGTAAACATTTTTCGCTTATAATTGTCATGCAAATAGAGTCCTTTTGTTTCCTATCCCTATCAAAGAAGCCTAGGACAAGATATTTGTTGATTCCCTAATACCCTCAATAACTATGCATCTATTTTTTATGTTCAATTCCGAATTATGACCTCAATTTTATTAAACTCCTTTTCAAATTATCATATCACCTTGTGCAAAGATTTTTAGAAATTGATCATCATAAAATATGTAGGAGATCAATTTGTTCTTCACAGTTAAGCAAAATAGGTCCTATCTTGAAACTCACCAACCTCCATACTTAGGTAGCTTGTGCCTAACCTAAGCCTCAGGCAACCTATTAGGTGGTCAAGATAAAATCAAAGCACAAGGATCTAAATAAACGGTTACTGTGGAAGCTTAAGTCAAAGGACTAATTATATACACTATCATAAGCTAAAGAATTTCTCACTACCAACAGACCACTTCAGCTACCTCATAGATTTTCTAAGCTGGTCTTTAGTAGATTTGTTCTCTAACAGGTACCCACCAACATACGTCTATGTCTTGTATGGATTACCCATGAAATGGTGAAATATCCAACTCCTTGAAGTGTGCCTTATTAGCAAAAGTCTATCTGAATCTTAGATGTCTTATCTCATAAGATTTTATAACTTGAAATATTTAAAACCATGATCGTTGAGACTTATTTCATGATCACCATCATATGCGTGACCAAGTCCCCTAATCTTGTAAGATTTAAAGGCTTCAACCAAATGCATGTGAAGAATTTCATAAATGCATAAGATTAAGATGGCCATTTTATTTAATATCATTCAATCAATATTATATCACAAAAGGAGTAGTGATACATACCAATCTAATTGGCTATAGGGTACTATTCAAACAATCTCCCACTTGCCCTAAAACTAATTCCAATAGCCTTTAAGCTCATATTCTCAAGATACTTTAAATACCTTTTGTGTTTAGGGGTTTAGATAATGGGTTTACTATATTCTCTTCAAAGGCAACTCTCTCCAATCGAATGTTACCTCTATTAGTAATCTCATAAATGATAATGCATTAATTTGTGTTTGAATTATTACTAAGATCGTAACCCTATTGCTTGCATAATGGCTCTATTATTGTCACAAAAGATAGCAACTGACTCTTTGCAATGCTAAACACTACATCTAACTTTTGGATGAAGTTTTACATCCAAACACTTTGCATTTGTGGTGTCATATGTTGCTATATATTCTACCTCAGTGGCGGAATCAACTATGGTACCTAGCTTGGAACTCTTCCAACTTACCATGCCACTATTAAGGTAAAATATGAATCTATAGGTGGTTTAAGGTCATCTTTATCAGATTAAAAACTGGAATCCAAAAACTCCTTAAGTTTCAACTTCTCCATTGCTATATACCAAAAATAAATCCTTAGTTCTTCTCAAGTACTTGAGGATAGTATTTACGACTTTCCAATAATTCTCACCAAGATTAAATTGATAATGGCTCATAATACTTAGAGTGTGTGCTACATTCGGTCTTGTACATAACATGACATACATTACAATTCTAATGCCATATGCATAAGATATGTAGGACATCCCTTTTCTCTCTTCTTCCATCTTAAGGGCCATAAATTTAGAGAGACGAAACCTATGTCCCATAGGAAGAAATTTGCTCTTGGATTCTTCCATACTAAACCTCTTTAGTATCTTATCTATGTATGAAGATTTGGAGAGCCCCAACATTTTGCTTGATCTATCTCTATAGATCTATATTCCTAATACATAAGATATATCTCCCAAATCTTTTATGGAGAATTGTGAAGATAACCATGCTTTAGTACTCTCTAACATCTCCCTCTTATTCTCAATGAGAAGCATGTCATCTACAAAAAGCACAATATACTGTATTAAACTCCCACTTGGCTTTTTTGTATATGCAAGTTTCATACACATTTTATATGAGCCAAACAATTTGACCATCTCATCAAAAATGTATGTTCCAACTTTGAGATTCTTGCTTGAGTCCATAAATGGACCTTTAGAGTTTGCAAACCTTTTGCTCACTCCCTTTTGATGTAAAACCTTGAGATTGCTCCATATAAACTTTTTTATCAATTTTCCCATTTAGAAAGGTAGTCCTTATACTTATTTGCCAAATTTCATAGTCATGGTAAGTAGCTATGGAAATCATAATCCTAATAGACTTAAGCATAAAGACTAGTAAAAAGGTTTATCCAAAGTCAATACCAAGTTTTTAAGTAAAACCTTTTGCTACAAGTCTAGCCTTAAAGGTTGTAACCTCTCCATCGACTACAAGCTTATGCTTATAGATCCACTTATAACCAATGAGTACTATACCCTCCAGTAGATCTACCAAAGGCCATACTTTATTGGAGTCCATTTTGGATTTCATGGTCTCAAGCCAATAACTCGAATCTATACCCGATATGGCTTCTTTGCAGGTCCTTAGATCACTATCCATTTGACCCTTCTCATGAAGGAATTTGAACCTTTTGAGTTACTTTTTGATCTAGTCCAACCGTCTAGGAGGTTTTGTACTAGGCTTTAGATGCTCTTTTATTTCTATCATTTATGCGATAGGTTGATCATCTTGAACTTCATCAAATTTAACAATAATGCCTTTTCTATCTAATAGAAACTCCTACTTTAAAACATGGTATTCCTTAAAATAAAAACCTTTAGTTCCAAAGGATTATAAAAATAATAGCCCAAAGACTTTTTTAGGTATCCCACAAACTTACATAAGGTGAATCATGCATCCAACTTATCTCCCCTAATCTCTTGATATAGGCAGGAGACCCTTATACAAGAGTAAAAAGGTGCTTTACCATACCATATCTCATGTGGAGTCTTTAGCACTAAATTTGAGGGTACTATGTTTAGTAACCTCATTACGATATCTAAGGAAAATCCCCAAAAGGAGATAGGAACATCAGTGAAACTCAACATAGATTGTACCATGTCCAACAAGGTATGATTTCTTCTTTTGGGTATTTTGTTATATTGAGGTGTGCCAGGGGAGACAATTGTGAGAGAATCCTATTCTCTTTAAGATAATCTAAGAATTTGGTATTTAAGTATTCACCCCATCAATTCGATTGAAGTGCCTTAATACTAAGTCTAAGTTGCTTTTTTATTTTACTTTTATACTCTTTGAACCTTTCAAAGGCCTTGTCCAAACTAAATATCGTCATCAATAAAGGCAATGAAGTAAGAATAGCCTTCTCTTGTATTGATTCTTAGTACCCTAAATACGTCCATATGAATCAAATCCAAATGATTAGTATAGCACTCCCTTAGTCTAACAAGCATAGCCTTGGTTATTTTTTTCTTTAAACAATATTCACAAATAGGTAAGTCCTATAATCCACTAACACTTAGTGATTTAAGGGCTATTAACTTGCTCATCTTATTCTAAGAAAAATGTCCAAGTCTAGCATGCAAAATATAGGCATTTTCTTGGTTATCTTACCATTTTTTTTAGTTTTTTGGATGTGCAATAGTGATGATTGAGAATCTAGAATGAGCATAATCTTTCACACATTGTACTAATGGAACTAAGGTACATAGTAATAAAGATTTAGCACAAAAACTTAGAATCTCTTATCTCCAACTTAACTTTCACCTTTGGCTTTGGCCACAATTCTTATTTCATTACCAAAATAGAGGATCATATCCCCATCACTTAGATTATTCTTTTTTCTATCCTTCGCAATAAATTACAAAAGAGAGAATCACATGCGGTGTCAAATATATATGAGAAAGAATTAATTGAAAAGTGCACTTTAATAAACAACCTTCCCTTCCTTAACGTAGTAAGGTATTCCTTGCAATTGAGTGTCTAATGACCCGATTTGCTACAATAGAAATAGGTTACATCTTTTTATCCTTTATTATCTTCTTGACTCTATTAGATGCCTTAAATGCCTGTTTCCTCTTAGAAAAAGAATCTTTCTTCTTCTTTACTTCTACTCTATTTCCATTTTTAGGCTTTTAGAGAGAGAAAATGAAGTAATCAATAGAGGTTTGCCATTTTCATAGTTGTCTCCATCTTGAACAACACTTTGGTCAAACAAACTCAACAAAGATTGAAGGAACAAATTCCTATAGAGATCATTGTCCATCACCATGTCCAAGTTGAAAAGCTTGTCACCAAGCCCAATCATCTTTAGACTGTAGTTGAGGACACATGACCCTCTAACCTCTCATACCTTATTTGCTATACAAATCTTGCAAGCAATTGACCGAGGCATGTTTCATGTGTTCATAGGACTTTTGAAGTTCATATATGCTATCATGAGACTATGAGCTGCAAGGTAACCATCAACCTTTTTCGTGAATATTTGACACGTCTCTTGATCCATATCAATCCTTATGGGATTCAAAGTATCTTAATGTAGGACATATGTTCATTTCTCAAAATCTAGAATGACTTTGAGGTTTAATCAATGGCATTAGTTTGGCCCAATTAATTTATTAGTTTCTAAAATAATAATTAGCGGATTTTAGCCATTCTTGAGATTTCACAAATCTACATGAGCGAGGAAAAGAATACAAGCATTTGGTTGAATTTTGATATTAAAAAAATGATTATGAGCTTTCAAACATGTTTTGCTCCCACTATTTTATGAAATTTCTCACCCTCATGAGAAATTCAAAAAATCATATTTCCTAGTGAGAATTAAGGTCTGAAGGTATCACTTATGGACCCATTACTCGCGAGACATCCATTTGTCACCCTAAAGTAGGTAACTTTTACCAATTGCATCTCTATGAATAATATGTTGTGTCTCACTTTTTATATAGACCCTCGACTTATACGACATCTATATTACTAAGTGTTAAGTTGGACCTACTAATCCTTCTTAATTGTGCAACTAATTATGAACATTCCATAACTCATGTAACAATGTCACATTAAAGTGTATCTCAAGCTAAGATAGTGATCATAGCTTTCCATCAAGAATGTGTTCCATGACTTTAGAGACAACACATAATTATGGAAGCATCTCATGTCAAACACCTATTGGTAGAAGGCATGGATTAGTTAACCTTATTTAATTTTATCTATTTTGACTTAATATTAATTTGAACTTAGACTTCTCTAAGTGAGGGATTTTCTTTTTTGGAAGATCTCATCATTTTATCTTTACTTATTTAAGTTCTCTACCCTAAGCATGCTTCACCATACATTAATAGGATAGATAAAGCATAAATAAGTAAAGAAGCCTAGCGCACGTCTAATAATTTGGGATAAGAATGAGCCTTGACCAAGTGATGCACTTGGAGCCACAGGTGCACCACTTGGTTGATTTAGGTGGTTTAATTAAATTAATAAGTCCTATCTATTACATAAACACATCCCATTCTTTCGTGGGTCTTCAAACGTTCTTGATCTTGATGGCCTCCTTTGCCTCCTTGCAACAATTACAAAAATGAAAACCAAACCCTCACCACCTAAATGTTTTACTCTTAAAAAATAATTACATGGTGAAAAATAAAAGGCATACAAGCCCCATTTAATTACAACACCATTCAATTAGATTGAGTTTTATTAAATCAAATTAAAGACCATTGTCCATCCCATCCATCGATAATATCATTCATCCAGCAATTAAATGAACAATAAATAGATGAAATAACAATTAAATGATTATCACATAAATAATTAATTATAAGCGAAATTTAGCATGACACTTATGCATTTTAATTTTGCACTAACTTGAAGAGCCGCTTAAAATTGACTTTAAAAACATGCAAAAATGTCTAAAATTAGTTTGAGAAGTTGCATTATACTTATGCATCAAAATGGTGGTGGGCGGTAGCTTCGCCAGTAGCTCCAATGAGCATCATTATGCCCGTTTTGTGTACTTTTTCATGCCTAAACTCTTGGACACCTGCAAAACACAATTCCACACCTATTTTGACAAAATGTTAAATTTTAAACACTTTAAAAACTGAAAATTAAAGTCCTCAACATGCTTCAAAAATCAAATTCAAGAAAGAATCATTATTCTTCAAACTCCTTCAAGTAAATCCATCCCAATTGAATTGAAAAATTGCCAAAACCCTTTCAAGTAATTAACAACATTCTAAATCACACTTTAACATCATCTCATGCCAAATCAACATCTAGCATATGAACTAAGTCTCATGCCAACATATATAAATCATTATCAAGCACGTATTAACATAATTCAATTCATCACAACGAGAGCCATATGCATCAACTCTAAAATCTTAAATCAATTAATTTAATAAATTCATCATAATGAATTAATTTAAACAAATCTAAAATTAGGCATACAATAGGCTCCAATACCATTTGAAGGTTGTAGTGAAGCAAGGATAATACACTGTAGGAAATTAAAATTTCAAAAGAAACTTGCAACACTACACCTAGGGATCTAGATTATGCCATAATTATGGATTTAAGGTGAAGAATAAGTACCTTGGTTGATTTTCACAAAATCAACTTGAAGATCCTCCAATTGAAGCCTCTCTAGTGAAGATATCCAACACCATTTTGCTTGGACTCTTCTCCCCACTCCTAAGAGTTCAAGTCCAGAAACGTTTACATCAAAGCTCCTGTAAAAGCTAAAAAAAATGGTATTAAGGATGTGCTCCAAAGCTACTGGCTCCAAGTCTCCTTGAATTGCATCTTCAATCATTGAAGAACACTTTTCCAATGGATATTTCTTTGTTCACCAACAAACAACACTCTAAATATAATGTCTCTGAAGGTATCCACACACCTCAAGATCTAAACCTCCATTCAAATGCTAGAAGAAGAATAGAGAAAAAGGAGGAAAAAGGTGGCGATGGTGTGAGAGAGTTTCGAAAAGAGAGAAAACTGGAGAGAATCTAGGAGAATAGTTATTTTGAGCTCAATAATTTGAGGGGATTTTGAGAGGAAAATCAACCAAGTGGCCAGCCATGAGGTGCGCGGAGGACGTATTTATAATGTGTGTTGGATGTCTCCAGAAGCATCCATCACACCTTCCTCACACCTTGCCAACTTGCATGCTTAGTTGAATTTTAATTTCCACCTATTAAAATTTAATTTTAATTAGAAATTTAAAATGCCACATAAATTCAAAATGGAGTTTTCCATTTTATTGTTTCCTCCAAAACTATATTCTCTAATTAATTAAATTAACTCCTTAATTTAATTAGGGATAAAGATTTTTTTCCATCTGAACTATAGTGTTTTTATAATTTGGTAATTAAACTTTGTTTTCATGACATTTTACCATCTAAACTATAAATTTTTTCACCTTGCCATCCATGAGCCAATTTTGGTAAAGTATTTCATGGTATTTCATTACAAGAGCGGCTGGAGTCTTTTTTGAAGGCATTTTTTATCCCTTTATTAAAAGGCAACCCATTTAAACTTGAATCATCTTGAGATATCCACATGAAAATACATTAAAAAAGCTATTGTATTTTGCGATTTAACAAGGTTATACCAAGGAGATGATTATTATATCCATAAAATTAGAAGCTTTAATTCTATTACCTGAAAATGGAGGCTCCTAACATTGACATAACAAACTGTTTTCACAATATTCCACAAGAATTTATTTGTTTATGGTAAGGTAAAAAAAAAAAGTGTAATTTGGACAGTAAGGTGTCACAAAAAAAAGTTTAGTTAGCAAAGTATAAAAGCACGCATAGTTCAGATAGCAATATGTTCTTATCCCATTTAATTAAATCAACTTAACTCCTTAAGTTCACTACACTAATTAAATTGTCACATGGCTCCAATTAAATTAATTTCTTAAATTAATCGACCTAATTTAACTCCTTAATTATTTGATTAATTTAACACTCTAAATTAATCACGCCATTAACACTCTAAATTAATCACGCCATTACGATCAACTCTTAATTAATTTAACTCCTTAGATAATTTCTCCAATTCCAATTAGAGTGCTCAAGGCTTTTGTGTGTGACCACTTAGATTCATCAATTAATTAGACATAGGCTTACAGCTTTTACTGATTTAGTGAATATTAAATATTTCAATTAGTCTAAACTCTTTTAAACTATTCACTCCATCAATTAATCTTTATTAAGAGTACCTAATTTTCATGGTTGATGTCTAGAACTAGCCTATGGAGCCCAACCAACTAGATAAATTAATTTTTGGATAAACCTTTTCCACTTATAATTTCTCAATAAGATATTTGCCAATTCTGTAATAGCCTCGATAATTATGCATCTTGGTGTTCTATTCATAATTATGACCTCAACTTTGGAAAACTCTTTTTCTAAATTGTTATATAACCTTATGCAAGGATTTCCTGGAATTGATCATCATAGAATACATAGAAGATCAAGCCATCCTTCAAGGACTAGTGAAATGGATCCTATCTTAGAACACACCAATCTCTATACTTAGTTAGCATGTGCCCAACTTAAGTGCTGAATGACCTATAATGTAGTCAAGAAAAAATCAAACTAGAAGGACCTAAATACAAGGTTATTGTGGAACCTTAAGTTAAAGGACTAGTTATATGCACTATCATAAGTTAGTGAATTCCCCACTATCAATATGTCACTTCGGCAACCTTGGAGATGCATTATCAATGCAAGTCTATCTGAATCTTAGATACCTTATCTCATAAGATTTTATGATTTGAAATATTTAAAATTTTGGCCATAGAGACTTATTTCTATTGGAATAGCGTTCTACAAGCCAATGAGATTGACCTTGTATAAACTATTACCCTGTAAAACAATCTTGATAGAATGATATTTGCTATATGGCCACCTTCATCTTATGCTCTATTACACTACACTTGCATTTGGATAAAGCCCTTAGTTCACCTAAGACTGTAGGATTTGGTTTGTTGACCATGGAACAAGTCTCACATAATCGTGATCTTAAATCTTCTAAGTCATAAAATCTTATGAGATGGGGCATCTAAGAGCCGAATAGACTTGCACTACAATACATAAATCTAAGGGTTAAAGATTGCTCAATTTCATGAGCAACTGTGTGAGATATAGGTGCATATTAGTGGGTGCTTGTTAGAGAACAAAGTACTGAAGACCCATCGAAAAATCCACTAGATAGCTAAAGTGGCAAATTGCTAGTAGCTAGTTCTCCCACTTACACTAGTGCATATTATTAGTCCTCTAACCTAAGGAACCATGGTAACCTTATATCTGATCTTTGTGCTTTGACTCATCCTTGACCACTTAGTAGGTCTTTTAGGTTGAGATTGGATATGAGCTACTTGGTGTGAAGGTTTGTGAGGTCTAAGATAGAATTTGACTCCTTGCTATTGTGAAGGGCGAGTACTTTTTCTATGTGTTCTATAATAATTGATCCCTAAAAATCCTTATGCAAGGTAGTGTGACAATTTGGGAAAGGAGTTTTCCAAAGGTGAGGTCACACCAATGAAATCAAACATCCAGAATAGAAATATAGTATCGAGGCTATTGGGAAGCCAACAAATATCTTACCCTAACCTCTTTTGGGAGATAGGAGACAGAATGACCATATTTGCATGGTACGCATAGAGCGATGATGGTTCTCTAGAATATTCATTTCAACCATTTAGTTGGGCTCCATTAGTTTGAGGTTGGACATTGATTATGAAGATGGGGTACTCTTCAATTAATGAGATTAATTGAATTAAGTCAACTAGTTTAAAAGAAGTTTTAAACTAAAATGAACATAAGATATTCGAAAGTCACAAGGAGTTGTATGCCTATGTCTAATAAATGGTAGAACCTATTAGATCACACACAAAATTCAATTAGCTTCCTAATTGATGGAGAGAATTTTCTAAGCAATTAGAAAAGGATCTCTCCTAATAGACTGAATTTTGGTGCCAAGTTTGAAGGTCAATTTTGGTTAGATTGATTTAAGTGTCAAATTAATCAACTAATTTAAGAGTTAAATTGGACCAATAATTAAGGAGTTAATTATAATGTACCAACATGACCATCAATTGGTCAAGTTGACTTAAAGAGTTAATTTAACAATTGGGCTTAAAGAGTTAAGCTAGTTTGACTCAAAGAGTTATGTCAAAAGGATAATTAATTAAATTAAAGAGTTTAATTTGATTAATTATGAGGAATGAATTTTTGAGGGAAGACACAAATAAGATTTGAGATGGCATCTTAATTTATTTGAAATGAGATTTCAAATATAATTAAGATGCAAGTTAAATTCAAATGAAATCTGGATTCCATTTTTACCACCTAAGCACCAAAATTGCCCCCCTTAATGGAATATGTGATACCACCTTAGCATCACACAATTCCACATCCATAATAGATATAGATGAGGGCATGGCCAAAGAGAGAAAGATACATGTGCTTTAGGTGTGAAGTATTAGATTCTGCATTTCCCTCTAAAAAAAAAAAACCATTTGCAAGCTAGCATTTCATGAGTTGAAAGCTTAGCTTCTTTCTTCTTTCTCCTACCAATTTTTGATCTCCTCTATTGTCAATTATCTAGTCCTATTCCAACTTATATACTAGAGAACTAGGAATTCTTATTGGTGTGTGGACTTTTTCAATAGATGCAAGACGTGTGGCTTGCTCAGTTTCTGGAGATCTACCTATGTAAGGTCTGACTTTGCGATTTTCTATAGGAAGTTCTATATTTCTAGTTAATCTAAATTTTTTACTAGAGGTTCTTAAAGTTGTTATCTCTAGTAATTTTTACATAATTGTTGGAGGCAATTTGGTAGGGTGATTGTTGCAATCCTTTGGCTGTGGCAAAAGCAAGCAGATTTTGGAATTAGTGAAGTGTTCACTTGTTTCTTCTCAAATTTACTTATCAATGTAATCCTCTATCTAAATCTGAATCCAAGAAATTATTTCATCCTTGTTTTGCTTGTAGGCACTAGTTACTTTATTTTTTGAAGTTTTGATTATAGATCCTAGCGCCTATTTTGCCTTCAATTTCATGATCACCATCTTATATGTGACAAAGTCCCCTATTCTTGTATGATTGAAGGGCTTCAACTAAATGTATGTGAAGAGTATCATAAATGCATAAGATGAAGATAGCCTTTTCATTAAACAACATTCAATCAAGATTGTATCACAAAAAGAGTAATGATACATGCCAATCTAATTAACTGTGGGGAACTATTCCAACAACTGTCTATCTTTATTTAGTCCAACTGCCTAACTTTCCAAGGGTGTCCCCAAACATAATGGGCATAGATAACATATTTCCAACACATTATTTTCACATCACACTCATATGTATAAATCTAAACAATATGATACTAGAACAAATTAATATAAGTAGAGGCAAATAAATTGCTGTAAACTTCAAAATGACCCCTAAAAATTATTTAAGAGAGCTAACTCCTATTTA
Organism: Jacaranda copaia; assembly: GCA_014898725.1. NCBI lineage: Eukaryota > Viridiplantae > Streptophyta > Magnoliopsida > Lamiales > Bignoniaceae > Jacaranda > Jacaranda copaia. The sequence goes on from JACGDI010005515.1 coordinate 2,332,930, forward strand.
CTGCACTTAAAACATGGGTATTCTTTGGGGGCCTATGTGTAGAAGCCCAATTCAAAATTGTCTTTAAAAATAATAGTTAAAAATAAAATAACTTGCCATGCGACTTCTTATATTTTTATCTAAATAAGCCCAGTTCTTTTTTTCATTTAAAAATGTCCAAGTTTCTTATACTTTTATCTAATAAGGCCCACTAGATATATAAAAATTATAATAGCCCATATATTTTTATTTTATTATTTAATTTTTGTAAGTATTTTTATTAATTTTCATTATTTAATTTTTATTTCAACAAAAGTTAATTAAAATTGGGATTCTATATTCAAAAGCTTTCACTTCACCACGCATCACTTGAAAGCCCTTAGTTCACACACTTCCATTGAATATCACTTGAAATCCATCAATCCCCCATACTTTCATTTTTCGTCTCCATCTTTTGCAACTAATTTCACCAAAAAAATTTCAATTTCCCTATCGTGACATTAATTGTAGCAAACTCCGGCAAAATTGCAAGTCAATGTATTTCCTTCTTCACTCGATATTTCATTTAATTTCTCCATACCTTGTAAATGATACTAATAGAAGAATTTCTAAGACTATTGTTGGTTTTCTTGATTTTTGCTTCTGCAAAACCTATATGATACCTAAAGAGTGTTCTAAAGATAGTAGTCTATGCTAAAAGCTTATATTTGTTAATCAAAGATGAATTGATCCTATATCAAGTGAGAAGGTTTTCACATAATGTTTGTGCTAATGAATTTAATGCATGTGCTTAAGTACACACATTTGTAGTGGTTTTAGATGATTTTGTAATTTCATAATATGTTTAGTTGCTCTTGATTTGCAGCTTTTTTGCCTAAAACTAAGGCTAGAAGAACAATTAAGACTCAAAAGGTAAGCTAAACTTTATATTAGTTTCCACTTGAGTTTAATGTGCTAAAGGTTTTTTTATTTTATTTTACTCTACTAATTTGATTTATTTGAACTCTAGAAAATTTGTTGTTGTTGGTACTGGCTTCTATTATGTGCAAGGGAATCTAGTTCTTGTGAGTATGAAAGAAGGAGATCATTTTTTGATGCATATGGATGAATTTTTCAATTTTTAACTGAAATTCAGGTTAGCTCTCTTTCTACTTCACACATCTACAATACAATTGCTTATTGACATGTGTGTGTGTGTGTAGTGTTGCTTAAAATGTGAAAAACTCAAAAGAAGTTTTTTGTGAACATTTTTAATTTTGCAATTTAGAGTTTAAGAAATAAGTGATTTTTGGAAGCCACATGCAGTAAATTTGTGTTAATTATGTGATGTATACTTCTTTTTATATAGCACATATCAGTATGTTTATGAACTTGTAGAAGAAATGGCCTGGTGGGTTTAAGATGTGTTTTTGTGTGATGTTTGAAAATGCTATCTTGTTGTTGGCTTATGATGTGTTTATTGGATATCAAGGTCTTTCTAGAGTTGATGTCATCATAACTGGACTTGGATATTATGTATAAGAATCTATAGTCTCATCCCCAAAAAAAGAAAGGGACATTAGGTATATTGTTGACTTCGTTCTTGGAAAATCCACATCACATTCTTGGAAAGTCTTTCTATGTCAAAGTAAATGCTGCACTACAACCTTCCATATTAGATTATCTTAAATGCAAGACTAGGTAATGAAAAAAATCAAGCATAAAGCACTTTCTTCCACACTGAGACAAAAAAGGATTTGTTAGTTTTTGGAACAAAGAATAGAAGAAGCAATTGATTTATTCATTAGTATAAACAATTATATATACAGAGAGAACAAGATAACAAATTTTCTTAAATCAACTCACACATGTTTTCTAAATCAATGTAATCCTTAAATTAACCACAAACATAAGACAACTTTCACTAATCATATTTCTCTAACCATAAAAATTTTTCTTTTCTTTTATAACTGATGTGGCTACAACTATATGGCTTGATTGATTTCACTTTCTACCTGTAGTCTATCCAAGGGGAAAAAACATATTAAAGCGACATTTGTTTTTATATGACAAACATAAATTGAGAATGGATTGAATGCAACTTTCATGATCTCCTTCACTGAGCCATCTTACGAATACACGATTTCCCATAAAGCCTGATTATTTTCACTATATTAGAAAATAAACAGATTTAGGTCATGACCTGATTATGACAAAAATAGAATACTGGATTTTATAATTGTAATATTATAATAGTGAAAAAAAGAATACTTAATCATTTTTTTGGGATATTTCTTTAACTGATCATTTAGCAAGTGACAAAGTAAAGTATGTGGTTCTTTACCATCAAGGTTTTCTCTTACTCATACTCCACTTAGGCAAAGTATGCTAAAAATTTAATTTCTAATTTTCCATATGACATCTCTTGATAAAATATTTTGTTATACTGCACTTGTGAACTTTAACTACTATTGGATACATGAAACTGCCATCAATTGTCTAGAGTCATTGAATACTTCGTGCCCTATTAATTATTTGAACTAAAATTGTTATTTCTTATTTTTATGCACATTAGGCCCACCACGTTTTGCCCTGGAGCTGTTATTATCTCCAATGTGATGATTGTGAACTTGTTATAGATTCTATGAAACTATTTTTAATTCAACAGATGTGATGCCATTACATAGGATAATTGACTTGTATACTTAGAGATTGGAGTAGTGGAATTATATAAGATAGATAAGAGCTGGATTGATAAACCAAGGTATCCCTTTTTTACTTTTTTTTTTTTAACACCTTGTGATATATATATATGATATTAATATTTTTGAATTTATTAGGAATACTCCTATTTATAAGGATAGTATTTTGAAGTTTCTTGAATATGCATTTTGTAATGTGGGGGAAAATGAAAAGATTTTATGTCAATGCAAGTAGTTTGCTAATAGCTATTAGAAAACATGGAATGAAATCTATCAACATTTAATATGGGAAGGTTTTCTCAAAAGTTATATCCATTGGCTCTATATGGGGAGGCAACATCATCATCATCATCATCATCATCATCATCATCATCATCATCATCATCATCATCATCATCATCTTATATGCTAAATGATATCGATACTTCTGATATGGATGACGATGATGATATGCATGATTTACTTGAGGCAGTTTGTAGCATTGCAAGTTTAGGTTGTGAAATTAGTAATGAAGAAAATGAGTTTATGGAAGGCTAGATTTTAATGCTGAAACGTTTTACGAACTCCTCAAGGATGCAAAAAAGGAGTTGTGCCTAGGATGTAAGAAGTTTAGTAGGCTCTCTTTTATTTGAAATTATTTCAATTAAAATATTTTGGGAAGTGGAGTAACAACTTATTTACTATTCTTCTCAGGTTGTTAAAGCAAATCATACCAAAGGGTGAAACATTACCTAGTACTCTCTATGAGACTAAGAAATTCATCAAAGACTTAAGTCTACACTATAACAAAATACTTGCTTGTCCAAATGATTGCTTATTTTTTTGGAAAGAGTCTACAAATGAATCAATTTGCAAGGTATGTGGTGCGTCTAGGTGCAAGAAATCCGGGAGCCATCTTAATGGAACTTATGCAAGTGATAATCTTGATGAAAAGACTAGTTACAAAATTCTTGCTAAAGTTCTACAAACATTTCCATTAGCACCAAAGTTGCAAAGGTATACATGGCATTAGAGATAGCCTCTAACATGAGATAGCATGATGAGGGTCAATCTAAAGATGGGAGGTTAAAACATCCAAGAGATTCTCCTGCTTGGAAAACTTTATATTAGAAATACCCATTTTTTTAATAATGATTCACATAATATTAGGCTTGGGCTTGAAATTGATGGCTTCAACCCATTCAAGACTAACAATACAACACATAGCACTCAACCTATTGCCCTATTTTTTCTTGTGCCTTACAACTTACCTTTATCATTGTGCATGGAAAAATGTTTTACAATTGTCTTTACTCTTTAAAGGCCCTTTTCACCAGGGAATAACATTGAAGTGTACCTACAACCATTAATAGAGAAGTTGGAAGAATTATAGAAAATTGGTGGGTAAACCTTTGATGCCTCAAGTAATTAAACTTTTCAAATGAGGGCTACATTGTCATGGACTATTAGTGACTTTCCAATATATGGAAATTTGTCTAGGTGGAAAACTAAAGGATGAGTGGTATGTCTTTATTGTAAAATGTGGACATGGTCATATTGGTTGAAGCATAGTTGAAAATTTAATTGTATGGAGAATCATCAATGTTTGCCAATAGATCATAGGTATTGGAATCAAGGCATTTTGATGGAACAATAGAAACAAATATCCCATCTCCTCTATTAAGTGGATCTAACTTGTGGAATCAAGTATGAGGTATTGAAAATATATTTACAAAAACCACTTATCCGAGAAATAAGATAAATAGGATAAATGATTTAATATGTACAAGTTCAAATGGAAGAAGAGGAGTTTCTTTTTTGAATTGCTGCATTGGGAACGTCTTTTATGCATCATAATCTTATTTTGATGCACATTGAAAAGAATATTTGAGATAGTATAATCCAAATTGAAGAAAAATGAAAGGACAGTGTAAGGTCTAGACTTGATTTGCAAAGAATGGGGATAAGGAAAAAACTTCATCTATTGCAATATCAAAACTACAGAAAACAAATGCCCTCATCACACTATACAATATCATTATGGAAGAAGAAAACCTTTTATAGGGCTTTAAAACATTAAAATTTCTTGATGGATATGCATCAAAATTTTTGCATTATGTGAGTATGACATAACACAAGCTTCAACAGATTAAAAATCATGATTGCCATGTACTTAAGCAATAGTTGTTGCCAAGAGCTCTTAGATAAATATTGCCTAAAAATGCAAGATCTATATTGTTTGATTTATGTATCATCTTCAAGGACTTGTGTTCCAAGGTTTTTGAGGTACTTGAGTTCGAAGAATTGAGTTATAAACCATAATGACACTTTGTGAACTTGAAAAACTCTTTCCACCATTTTTTTTCAACATTATGGTTCACTTGGTCCTACATTTGATTAAGGAGGGAAGGATAGCTGGACCAAAGTACTATCATTGGATGTATCCAACTAAAAGAAATTTGTTAATAAAGATTTTTTTATATTATATTTTTATTTCAAGTAAGACTATTATTTAACTAAATTTAAATAGTTTGTGCAAATTTAGGTACTTTGGCAACTTAAAGAGTTATGTATGCAATAGAAGTCATCCAGAAGGTTTAATTGCTAAAGGATATTTGGTTAAAGAATGCTTAAACGTTTACTCACTCTTTTTGCATAGTAACTCTAATATAGACCGGCTATATAGGGGCCATAATTTAAACAAAATATTTCCTAGAAATCAGACTTCTATTTTCCCACCAGTTGGACATAGCCGTAGAAAGACAAAGACATTTATTCTTGATCAAATAAAGTAGACACAAGCACATAAATATGTGCCATTTAATTCCTAATTGTCCAGATTTTTCTTGAGTAAGTTTCATCTTTTGTGGAATATATGCATTTCTATTTTGCATTTTCTAATAACACTAAAATGATTTGTGGGGAGTATCATAATATAGTTATAATACAAAGGCCACGTGCGCAGAAAATGTTGATTGACTCGATCTACCAACAAACTTTTTATACTTAGTTCAAGAATGAAGCATTTGAAAAATTAAAATTCTTAGAATATATTAATGTGAGTGCTAAGATGGTTAGCTCGGGGACCCAATGATATAGCTAAAAAGCTCAAAGGAATTATCCTCAAAGGATAAGAATCCTATTGAAGGAGTAGTTACATACTATGGTATTTTGATTGATAATGTGGAGTTGGATTATTATGAAAACTATAAAATTGTATTGTTTAGATATGATTGGGTAAATATTGATAAGGGAAAACATGAACACGAGCACGGATTCATGCTTGTGAACATCTCTTTCTTGTTTCACATGGATGAACGACTTTCCAATGATCCTTTTGTGCTTGCGTTTTAGGCTGAGCAAGTATTTTATATACAAGATCCTATTGGTGTAGATGGCATGTAGTTAATAAAGAATTGCTGAGAGGTTTCTATGATAGTCTTGGGCATGAGTCAATCGATGCTAATGCTTTGTGGGAAAGAGTTGATCATTTTGAGATAGATAATGAAAATAATGTAACACAAAATTAGTTGTAAATTCATGTTTCTACTTTTTTTAACGTTTTACTTTCATATTAGTAGATTTATAAAATTCGAAGTGATCTCTTATAAGTTTTTTCATGCATGTGCAAGATTACTATATGTGTGGATACATGCATTTTTTTTTCTTTCTCTTTTTTAGCTTCTTATTATATTTATGGATTAATGCAGAAGAGAACATTGAAATTCATGGTACATAGTAGATTATTGCAAGAATGGCTAGTAAGATAGATAACTAGTAGAATAAATAAGAAACAAACAAGAGTAGTAGACTCCAATTTGACACTACCTCAACTCGAAGCATGTCTTAACAAATCTCTAATTGGTAAAATCATATTGGATAGTTTAGACAAACATTTATCATTTTTCTCTTTACCATTACATATTTTTCAATGTAATAACTAATGTTTTATTTACAGCTAATTAGTTTATTCTTTTGCCTGTAGGTTCTATTTGTGAACCAAGGACTTAAGGTCCAACTTTAGGGTTGAAGACATGAAACAGAGCTAGTGAGCTAATAAGTATTGAAAGCATTGAATGAGATCAACCAACCGGCAATAATTAAGTTGAACTTGAACTTATGACATTTTTTTCGCTTAAAAATATAGTTTTTAATTATTCTAAGTAGATTTATAGTGCTTTTTTTTCAAAATTTTTGGTACAAAAAATTTTTAATGTTGATCTAAATACAAAGAGGCACATCTTCAAGTCCATTGGCAAGAAGTGGAAGGATTATAAGTCTAGACTAAAAGATCTTATTATGATCTAAAATTAAGTTTCAATGCCTTGAATGTTCCTAGTTATGTTGAAATTTCTTCATGCTAGCATATTGTGTCCTCTAGCTTTAGATTCTACTTGTAGATGATATTTGCATGACAATCCTCTTCTGCTTATGTATACTTAAGTTGATGTGATAAATTTTCAATGAGATGTTCAAGATTAAAAGTGTTTGCAGAAAAAATACTTTCAAGTAATATTTGGTCCCCAGGCCTCATTAGCTTAGCTTCTAGTTTCTTGTAATGTTTTTCCTAGTCATTTTGACATAAATTGTAACTTACCATCTAAATTTCTTTTTAGTCTCCACTTGATATTATCATTTTTTTTTCAATTTAATAGCAAAAATTACTTGCTTGAATTTTTTGCTACTACAATGGAGTTATAACCTAAGTCTATAAATTACTTGTTGTATATAATATTTAGTTCTTTTTCTCTAGAATCTCCTTTTATATTAAATGTCATAGATATAGGATTAGCAGTACACAATTGAATGGCTGAGTAGAGCTTCAGCCATTATGTATATTGTTTCTTTGAAAGATCAGTACCATTGCAAGTACTAATAATTTAAATAAGGGATAACGACACTTTGCTATCCGAACTATGTGTGTTTTTACACTTTGCTAACTAAACTTTATTTTTCATGACATTTTACTATCTAGATTATACTTTTTCTTTCATCTTGCCATACATGAATCAGTTTTAGCCAAATATTTCATGGTATTCCATTACAAAAGTGGTTGAAGTCTTTCTAAAAGTATTTTTTATCACTTTATTAAAAGATAATCTACTTAAACTTGAATTATCATAGGATATGCACCTGAAAATACATTGAAAAAAGTTCGTTGCATTTTACAATTTAACAAGGCTATACCAAGGATATGACTATTATATCCATAAAATTAGAAGAATTGACTATAACATCTAAAAATAAGACTTCTAGCATTGATGTGATGAAAATTTTCCATAATATTCCACTAGAATTTGTTCGTATATGATAAGGTGAGGGAAAAAAATGTAATTTGAATAGTAAAGTATCATAGAAAAAAGTAATAGTTAGCAAAATGTAAAAACACGTATAGTTTGAATGGTAATCCATTTTTATCCCTTTAAATAATAACATCAATTGTAAATGTTCACATTATATGTTTGATGAATTTTGTTCTTTACTCTTCCAGATATGAATATTTATAATTGAGTTTTGTGTTGATATTTGTTCTAAATATGTGTAGGAGGTACAATAAATGGAGCTTGAGAGATTTCTGGCTAAGAGAAATGAAGTATATGTATGTTTTTTTCAGATAAGACTATTTTTAAACAAAATTTGTTATGAAGATTTGGAATAGTATAGATGAAAGAATATAAGTTCTTTTTTCAAGTTGGAAATGAAATTGTCATTTCTTTACTAAATGCAGATAAATTGTAAGATCGTATTTTTCAAAAGATATTTCAACTATTGGGTTATATTGGTTGATAAAAGTTGATGTTGTATGTCTAATAGATATATGTGATTGTAATGCTTGTAAAGTGTGGTTCAATACATATCTTTAATTTTCCTTTGGAGGCATATGATGAATTAGTGCCCTTTTTTGATATAGGATTTAGAGGATTTTTTCTATTTAGCATCTTTAAAAATAAGGAATTGAGGCTTTAATGATAGCCCCTAAATGGTGAAAATTTGCCTCCATTAGTTCATATAAAGGTAACACATATAATTGCCTTCATTTTTTTTGCGACCACAACTATGGAGGCTTTTATATACAATTGTCTCTAAATGTATCAGAGGCATTTAGAGGCCAAAAAAATTGCCCACATATCTTAATATTGTAGAGTGTGAAGTACAACCAAAAGCACATGTGATTGACTTTCTAAACAGCCTTTCATAATATTATGAACATGGTGGTATTCTCATTGTAGATATTACATCATACTTTCCTGCATTCACTATCCATAAAAATCAATTTTAGAAAGGACATTTCTCGAGCATAGAGGTGCAAACTGTATTACTACAAAATGATCCAACAAAATTATCAAATTAAAATACCAGGGAATCATACATTAGGAACCATGCAAGGAAGTCATAGATATGTCATATAGATTCTTTCCTCTGCAAGATCTCATACTAATGAGTATTAAATTCACCTAATGGAAGCCTTGCTTCCTTGGCAATTCAAGTCTCCCATGTCCTCATCTTCTAATTAATCTAGAACTTAATGAAAGATAATTTGAAAAATTTTTATTAGTTCTTCAAATCATAATTGTTGATGTACTCAATTTTCTTGTTAGAGTTTAACATTTAATTTGTTTCATTATTTCATATCACTACAGTTATTTGTAGCCAAATATTAAGACATAAAGCTTTACCAGCCTTATAATATTATTATTTAAACTTGAATATTTGGCTAGTTGAGTTTATTTTAAATATGTTTCTCCATAATTTCCTTAAATTCTTGAACTCAGAAATCAAAGCAAATAGTGTCAAATTTTTAATTCCTCTACAATTACGCATATGTTATATGATCTATTATGAAATATTTTTGATTTATAATTTAAGTGAAATTCAATCATTCATTTAACTAATTGTCTCAATTTGTGTGGGCACTTAACTTTTTTTTTGAGCTCTAAAAGATGAAATTTCATTTCAACTCAGCAGTAATTACATGACAAATAAAAGTAGGAATATGGTCTTCCCACAATTAACGTTTAGTCATAAAAACTGCGGCCTTAGCAACACAATAGGCCACTTGATTCATTGAATGTCTAAATAAACAAATATTATAATTTATAATCTCTAACAAGAGAGATCTACAATCTAAAATAACCGAACCAAAACAAGAATTATCCTCAATGCTACTGGATATTGTATTCACAACAATTAAAGCATCCCTCTCAAAAATAACTTGTGACTCGTTCATTCCTTTAATCTAAGAGAAAGTCTCTTTGAGCGAGATAGCTTCTGCAAGAGCCGTGTGGACCCTGCCTCTATGTGGAACAGCCATGGCAGCACAAACTCTTCCTTGATTATCTCTTAAGATAGCCCCTATACCAAAAGGAGAACAATGTTGATTTATGGCAACATCAATGTTACATTTTAACCAACCTTGCATAAGTGCTTCCCAGCTCACAGATCTAGCAACTTGACAATTCTAATGTGCAAAAAGTTTATCGCGTTGGGCTATCACCATTCTTGCAGAATAAGGATAGCTATCATATAACTAGTTTCACTTAACGTGATCCTCCATTCCAATAATCTAGTTTTGATTTTACCAGATGCTCAAGAGCTAAATCAGAACTTGGCAACTAATTTCAAAGTCCAAAGAAGTCAATACGGTATTCAACCATTGAGCAAAAGATTCTGCAAAAGAATTAGAAACTGTATTCAATAATCTAACAACCCTCCAACAGTCAATAGCAACAAAATAGGAAACCATAATATGTAGGGGGCATTTCAATGTTTTTTCCACAAGTTGGACAAAGGAGATTAATATTAACATTTTTTTCCCAAAGTCTATTCTTTGTTGGAAGACAATAAAAATAGGCTCTCCACGCTAAATTGCAGACCTTAGGAGAAATTTTAAGCTTTCATATCTTACGCCACACCTATAGTACCAAATCACTTGAAGCTATACCATGATCGTCACATAGCATTCTATAACAACTCTTCACAATTTAAATGCCTTTTGAATCTTCTCTCCATAACCAAACATCCTTATTTCTTCTACAACTCAATAGGATGCTAACAATAAGAGTAGCATCTCTATCATTAAAGGAGGAAAAAATCAGTTCCTCATCCTAAACATTTTGATCCTGTTTAATGAGATAAGAAACAGTTTTGTTAACAAGATGAGAAGAAAGATAGGATGAAATCTTTAGATTTTGACAATCTAGCAACCAAGGATCTATTCCAATGATAACATCCCATCTTGAACTAACTTTCATTGGGCAATTATTACACATACTATCCTGGGCAGCCAAGATGCTATGTCATATATAGCTCGGATTATGTCCAATTTTTGTGTCAAAAAAAGTCTTACCTGGATAATACTGGGCTTGAATAACTTCTACAACCAATGAATCAGGGCAAGTGAGGAAGCACCAACCTTGCTTCCCTAGTAGAACCAGATTAAATTCATGAAGTCTATCATAATATTTTGGTTTACACCACTGATTCCAACATTTCCACTTGATCTTAGCTGAATAACTTCATTCATTCCTTTATTACTCCACCAAAATCCATTCATTAGTCTTTCTATTTTCACACAAAGATCCTTAGGAATAAGGCACACATTTATTCAATAGTTTGGAATGGATTGAGAAACTATTTTGAGACAAATCTCCTTTCCTACTCGAGATAACAACTTTTTGTTCTAACCATGTAATCTTTGCCAAATTTACTCTTTTATAAACTTAAACAATTATTTCTTCTTTCTTCCAACTGAAGAAGGCAAGCCTAGATAGGTGTTATTCTCTTCTTGCAAACTCACATTCAGCTTTGAACTAATACCAAATCTCATCGAATCTAGCGTATTAGAGCTAAAATAAATAGATGATTTCTGAAAATTGATTAATTGACCAAAGGCCCGCTTATACTTCCTCAGATATTCCTTCATGACAACACATTCTGCTCGGTTAGCTTTAAAGAAAACCATACAATCATCTACAAAAAATAAATGACTAATTGCTAAAGCCCTTCTAGCAATCTCGCAAACATGTAGCTTGCCTCGTCTTTCCATAGAATGAAGAATAAAAGACAAACTTTCAGCACATATAATGAAAAGATAAGGTGATAAGGGATCTCTTTGTCTCAATCTTCTACTTGGTTGAACCGATCCTATCTCATGCCCGTCATGATGAACTTGTAATGTATAAATTCCACACACATCATCACGCAATTTACAAATTTCTAATCAAAACCCAAAGTATTCAGAATTCTCCTCAAAAAACCCTATTCTACTCTATCGTAAGCCTTACTCATGTTAATTTTTAGTGCAATCATACCATATGTTCCGTGCTTCTTTCTCCTAAGGAAATGTATAATTTCGAAAGCAATAATCACATTATCTGTAATAAGTCTACCTAGAACAAAATCACTTTGATGATATGATATAATATGAGTCAAGAATTTCTTAATCCGATTTGCCAACACCTTTGAAATAATTTTATAGATGATATGACATAATGTAATGGGGTGGAGATCATTCACATAATCAGAACATTTCTTCTTAGGGATCAAAGTAATAAGAGTATCATTCGTACCTCTGGGCAACCAGCCAATTCTCAAACAATAAAGGCATGCTCTAGTTATCTTCCCTAACGATATTCCAATAATGTTGATAGACAGTCGGGTTCAAACCGTCAAGACCATCTGGACGCATTGAAAAAATGGCACACTTGATCTTATCTTCCTTAAAATCAATAATAAGTCTTGTGTTCTACTCCATACTCACCCTTGGCTAGTTCCCATCTAAATTATAGAAATCAGAACAATTTTGTGAAGTGAATAAATTAAGATAAAATCCATGAATCATGTTTCCCAAACCATTATCCCATCCCTTCCAATTTCCATTAGAATCCCACAATCGGCTAATTGCATTCTATTTTCTCTTAGTCGATGCCTTTGCATGAAAAAAACTTGAGTTAGAGTTACCATCACAAAGCTAGAACTGTTTGGCCCTTTGACACTAGAAATCTTCTTACTATTGTAGTATTGCAAGATACTCCTTTTGCACTGACATAAATTTCTTTGCAAGTCTGGATCATAGCAACTCTTCAATAAGCACATTTCTAACTTGCACCATTCAATATGCTCTCAAAATTGAGTGACCAATTTACTACCCCACACCGACAAGGTCTATCCACATGGTTTTAATCTATCAAGAACTGACTCACCTTTACTGCTATCCTAGCTCCTAGAGATAATCTCCCCACATTCACTATTCCTTAGCCAAGCATTCTCAAAATGAAACTATTTCTAAAATTTTCTATATTTAGTTCTAGCAAGCAACAAGAGAAGAGGTGAATGATTTGAACCTATTACTTCTAAATTAATGACTTTGGCATCTTTGAACACATTCAACCAATATTGATTCCTATACAATTTGTCCATCGCCCAATTATCTGTATCTCTGCTTCTTTCCTAGGTTAACTAATGCCCATATAAATCCAAATTAATGAGCCCACATCTGTAGATAGTATCCTTGAAACTTTCACATAGCTAAAGGGGGTATGGACATTGGCCAACTTTCTCAGATGGATAAAGAAAATCATTGAAATCTCCAGTACATACCTAAGGCAAAGTTAATTTATTCTTAAGATTATACAAGAGTTCCCAAGATTCCCTACAGTGAGAACATTTCGGGCAACCATAAAAACCAGTGAGGTGCCATTTCTCTTCACCATCTACATGGATTTCAATATCAATATGGTGACGAGATAGCTAATTAACCAAGCCATCTCTTGCAAACACCAAAAAATTGCCAAACCACCTCAATTTCTTAGACTGTCAACAATTAATAGATCCTTAAAACGAATAGCAGATACTCTTTCCAATTTTTCCTTGTTTGTCATTACTTCCATAACAAAAATAAAATTGGGCCTTTTAAACTTAATTAAGTCCTTAAGAACTTGAATTGTCTATGAGTTCCCAAGCTTTCTACAATTCCAACTAAGACTACTCATTAATGTTGGCAAGCTTAAACACTAGTGCCCGCCAGTTGCAAGTTTTTTGACGCAATATAAGTTACCTCACAGTTCAGAAGATTTTGGTTGTCAACTCTTTCCCCAGTCCACTTAATCAACTCATCTTCCAAGTGACGCTTTTTTGGATCTACCCCCTCTAAGTCCAAAATCTTGGCCTAAATTAGTAGGATTAAGAAACCTAGTAACTTCTATATTTATATGGACGTGTTTATCTATAGTTCCATGAAAACCGCCAAATGCTCCTCCATGCATCATCATCTTCGAATTTGGCACCCCACTATCATTTTTACCATCCATGTCTTCCCGGTAAGTGCCCTTCCTTTATTTCGACTTCTCTTCCAGCAACAGATTATACCGGAGCCATTTTTCCCCTACATTTGACGGTGGCCTGCGAGATGGAGCTCTCAACTAGCTACCATATGGAAATTCAATATTAGAATGATCAATTTCATAAAGTTTGACACAAAATCTTTTTGAATGTCCAATGGTTCCACGAAAAGAAACAAAACATAGGGAGGCATTCATTTTTAAAGTTAACCCAACCCCAGTCTCCACCTTGTTTCTTGATTTTCATTTGTCTTTTTATTGGTATTCAACATCCAACATCACTCTAATCCTCAAGAAAAGCTTCCAGATTCCTCCGAAATTTTTCTGATCAGATTCAATGTATGATCCGATAAAATCTCCTATATTTTTACAAATCTTTTCGGTCAGAAAGCTAAATAGTAACCCATATGCTGACATGATTTAGTGGGAGATTTTGTGGTTGATCACCAGGCATTACTTGTTTAAGTATCAAAAGTTGCTGATTGAACGTCCATGGCCCTCTGGTCAAAATCCTTTGCATATCCAATTCATGAAATTAACGAAAAAGATATCCACTTCAATTCAGTTCCTTAATACAAATGCCCTTCACCGGTTGCCAAACTGATGCCATTGTACTCTTGAAAGCCACAAAATTGACATGTTTAGATGCTAGCAAATAGCCCACTGTTATAGAATCGCAGTTGAATAGTTTCTTCAACTTCATCAAAGTCTTCAAAAATGACACCCTTTTCCTCCTCTTCTTCAAAGGAAACTCACGCACACTGATTCACCAACTTAGTATTCATGATAGTAGAGAAAACAAAGAAACTTATCAAAGTGATAAGATTAACTTGCACTTGTCAAAAGACAAGACAACTCATGAGAATGTGTGAGCACTTAACTTAATTGATTTAATTTAGATTGATTTAATTTAGATTGTCAGTAGTTGCATCCTTTGTCGAGTTAAATCAGTTAGTCCAAATTGCACTTATGCAGCGTCATGAAATCTTATGCCAATGAAATTTCAATGTAACATTTAACGCATATCCAAAGGTTCTCCGGATTATAATGTCCAATTAAATTGTTGTTGTTGTTGTTGTTGTTGTAGGCTCAATTTTCCAATTAAACCATATTTTATTTAAAGCTTCAAACAAATTAATCTATAATTTATAATTTACTAAAACCCATTTGTGAATAATACTGTCCAATTGTACTGAATTCACAAAACGAATTTTCAGCAACCTTATCACTTTATTCCAAAAATTGGTTTCTTAATTTGATCTAATCAATTAATAATTGCAATTTAATTAATTCAAATTGTTTAGTCCACTTCATATGAAATTGAATGCCATTCTAACATCTGAAGTTAATTGAGATTAGGGCCAAATTTTTAGGGCACACTCAAATGGTCCCAAATGAATGAAGTCCAATTTTATGGACAAATGGTTATGTCTAAACTGCAAATCCAATTTGTAAATAAGTTATAATCCTCTTTTTGTTTTTGGTTTTTTTGTTTAAGGCACACTCAAATAGTCCCGAATGAATGAAGTCCAATTTTATGGACAAATGGTTATTTCTAAGCTACAAGTCCAATTTGTAAATAAGTCA
>JACGDI010005515.1:2348512-2409940 GCA_014898725.1 Jacaranda copaia
CCCCCCCCCCCTCCTTTTTTTTTTCTTTCTTTCAGTATTTTACTAGTCCAATTTCTGAGTTATTAGGGTTATTGGCATTTTGCATCTTCAAATTATAATTGAGTGGCACTTTGCACCCTTAAATTATAAAATTGATAGAATGTGTCGAAAATAACTTTTTTTTTGGCAAATAGCACTCTGATCATCTTTTCAACTAAAATTTATGGTGAGAAAAAGATTTCTCCAACAAGACAAAAATAAAATCATTGATTGATTGAAATTATCTTTTAATTATTTTTTATTATAATAATATAACGGTCAATTTTTATTTTCATACTCATATCTATTATTTTGAAACCTAAATTATGAACTAATTAAAAAATAATTAAAATTTATTAACTAATTAAATAATAATTTCTTTTACCATCATTCCAAAGTAATAGGTCAACTCTATATTTAATAATAATTTTTTATTTCAATATAATTAATTAATTAATTAAATTATAATATCTTCTTTCTTTCCAAGATAGCAAAACCCACTCTAAATTAAATAATAAATTTTTATTCCAACTTAATTTAAATGTTAAGATGTAAAGAAATTGAATAATAATATTATATTAAAATATTTAATCCTATTGTATTAAAATATTATTTTTAATTCCACATTTTTCAAAAAAAATATTTATTTTATTAATCCAACCACATTTTCATATTAATAATGATGCTCTTAATTGTAATAAGTAAGATTTTTCTGGACAAGGATGTTTTCTTAAGTTTTAAGATAGATAAATTACATTAAAAATAATTTTAGATTTTAATATCAAAAGAACTAAGAAAAAATAACTTTTGGTATTGACTCTAAACTAATTATACAATTTCAATTACCTTTATTATTTATTATAAAAATTAATATTCTCAAAAATAAAAAAAATAATTATTGTCTTTTAAGTTAATCATATTAACAATAACATCTCAATCAACTGATAAATAAATATTTTTAATTTTTGAGATATTAAATTTATAATAAAAAGAAATGTCCATGTTACTACAGGCCAACAATTAATTTAGACTTGATATTAGAAAAAAAAATGTAAGTATTTAGTTTATCAAATATGAAAAATTAAAATTTTTTTGATTGTAACTTGCCTATTTAAAAGATTTAATAAAATGTTTTTCAAAAATATTTAATTATTATAACTTGAATTGTTAAATAAAAAATGGAATAAATTATTATAGTCAAATGGGCCAATATAACTTAACTAGGTGATGTAAATTATCAATTCTAGAGGAATTACTTTTATAATTTGACAAGTTATTAAAGTTTACCCATTTAATTTAATATTCAACATGGAAATAACCATTCAAAAGTATTGTTTTATCAAAAGTTTTGTTCAATTCAAGTTAGGTTTATCAAATTCACAGAAAATAAAAATAAAAAATTACAACATTCTTTATTTTCGAAATTTTAACACAATATTTCAATATTTGAAAATTATTTTGGTAATTGAGTTTTGTTATTAATTTGAAAATGATGAATAATTTTCTAACAATGCTCTAATTAAAACCCAAATCATACTCATAAATTTTTTTCACCAAAAATTTTAGTTGAAAAGGTTATCAGGGTGCTATTTGCCAAGGAAAGATTATTTTTGGGGTGTAATCTATTAATTTTATAATTATAGGATGCAAAGTGCCACTGTATTATAATTTGAGAGTGTAAAATGCCAAAAATCTGAATTATTATGTCCAAATTAAATTAATCTACGATCAGCATTTTAGCCTGGTTAAAGAAATTAGCCAAGAAATTTGGCCTAAAATTTTTAACCTAAAGTGTATCATGGTAGAAATACTAAGCCCAGGTGGATTCCATTTCTCCTATTAAGTGGGTGGGATTGTATTTGATCCGTAATGAACGTGTTGTGTATTTTATGTGCTTTGTATGTCGTTTATATTTTGATTATTTAATTTGAGCTAATTTGCTTTAAATGATATGATTATAAATGATATATATAAACGAATAGATATGTTTTAAATGATGTGAATACGAATGATATATAAATCAATGGATATGTTTAAAATCTATCATGATAAAACAATACAATTTCATATTTATTTGTTAAGATTAACTAAAAAGTAAATTAAAATAAAATATACGATTTTACGATTATAATATTTTATTATTTATTTTAATATATTCTTTTACATACTAATCAAAGGTAATTTGATCTTTTTAAATCGTGTCTAATCCAAGAAAAATGTATTAAATCACTCGCCTATTGATCTATATTCCAACTTAATACTGAACCAATGACTTATCATGAGTCATATATCAAAGTAAACAAATAATAAATTATGAGTAATTATATATCTATTAATCATAATCAATTAAAGTAAATAAAACCTTTGAGAATAATGATATATTTAATTTGAGAATAAGAATATATACTTTATTAAAAGGATAACATTTCAATTATAATACTCTCTAAAAAAAAAAAAAAAGTACTAAGCCAAGTGTCAAACCAAATCCTAATCAATTCTAGTCTCAACTCTAGTCGCCGCATCACCGTCGGCCGTTGGCTATTGTCAAAAAATTCCCAAATTAAGTTTACAACTTGCCTCCAATTCCCCCCTACCCTCAATTGAGCCAACCATCGTACCACCACCGTCGATTCTTCCCCGCCATTGGCTAAAACCCAAAAACAACCCAACCAATGTCTACCCATCTCATCCCATTCCTTTACGCTATATTCCCGTTTCCACCAGTTTACGCTAGAGAACCGCTACCACCACACCTCCATTGAATATTTCAACCGAATTCGTGGATGTATCGGGGAGTATCTTATATGGTTTTACTTCTTGCAATCTAAATATGGTACCAGTTTCATGTTTTCCGACTCAACATTCATTCATCCGACTTGAGAGTTTGCTAGGTGTCACGAATGCAAGATTGAGGAAACAACGACGTTCTGAGTTGATTTTCTTTTATTGGGTGTACGTGTTTGATCACGCTATGCATTGTCATCTTATGCTATCGATATGTTAGGAGTTGTTATAACGTTTTCAGTTTTGTTTTATGCATTTGGCTCTTTAAAATATGTATTGAAATTGAAGGAAGAGGATAGGCCGAAATAGTGAAATCTCTCATTTCTCATCTCCGTTTCTGTATCTTCCTCACCACTCTTCTCCCTTTCCCCTATTTGCTTCCTTTTCTATTGATTTGCAATGTTTTTACCTTCCAACCCTCCTTATATTAATATCGAAGAGTCCTCACCGGTGTTGAAAGTCGCCAGAAATGGCCCAGGTCATGACATTTGGTATCGAAACCGTTTGGTTCTCAGGCGGCCCTCTGCAGCCAAGATGGACTCTTCGTGTGATTCAAAAGAAAAGATGGATTGTAAGGCTTGCAAAAGATGATGGAGATAAACCCAAAGCTGATGATGGAATCTCAAATGGTGTTGTTTCAAGCGGAACTTAAACAGCAAAGAGATGAGGAGATTCCGAGAAGAGTGCAACCACGATTTAAATGATGAAGTTGTATCTATTATGGAGACTGATGTGCAACTAGCACAAACGGTGTTTGACAAAATGCCAGAGTCAGAGAAAGCTGTGCATTTACCCGTTAATGAAACTATTGAGCATCAAACACAGTTGGTGTTCAACGAATTGCCAGAGACAAAGATAGAGTATAAAACAGAGAGAAAAGATTATGTGCATATTGTTGATCCTCATGAGTACAACAGTCTAGAGGACTATGGGAAGGAGACAAGCACGGCTAATCTGAATCAAGAGTTTTTGTATTTGAGCTGTCTTGTTGGAAATTACATGGTAAGAGGCTTGGAGGCCCATTTGGCAATGTCACGTCCTCCGCCAGAGCCACCACCATGGCAATCACGAGTTAGAATTCTTAACTGCAACATTTATAAGACAAGGTTCATAAATACAACTTATATCGCTGGATTTGAGTTGAGGATATTCAGTGCGTTATGTAGCAGCGACATCAAATGGAGATTGGTTTTTTATACTTTGTTCGACTTTTATAGCCTTCACAAGTTTGTTGTAGCTGTTGAAAGATACACTCTACTGATTCTTAAAGCTTGCCAAGAGCCCCTTGAGGATGGGAGAATCTTCATGGGTTTATTGCCCAGTCTTCTTGGTTTTTTATTTGGGCTCTCAAATGATGTTTCTTTCAAGAAAGACATTAAGGTCTTCTACAAGATCGTGGTTCAGGAAACTCGGCCTAAAAGGGTAACAACTACGAGTGTTCTGCCCACATTTGGGAAATAGTGCATTGCTATTGGATCAGACACAATTATGGAGAGAATGTTCTTGTGGAAATAAGTTTGGCTAAGTTGTACTCAAAAATTGGGTGTATAGGGATTGCTAGAAACTTGTGTTAAGTCCCTATTTGTATTAATTTGAATATCGTATTAATTTGAATATCATATATAGGGCTTAACAAATAAATTTCTTGTTTAAAAAGTCATAATTCCCTTGCTAATTGATGAAAATATTGGAATTGCAAGAATACAAGTGGAGAAATTGCAAAGTAGGACAAATTGACTCAAGTTGGCAAGAATGCTAATAGGATAACACCTCATAAACTAATCAAGGAGGGGCAGAAGAGTTTTTTTATTTATTCGAGTCCTAATCTAATTAGAAGACTCTTTTTATTTATAAATAGGCTTTTCATACACTTAATCAGAGAAGACAGATTTGGATTTTCTATTTTGGATATTAGGAGTTTCCTGAGAATCTAAGATTCGAAGGAGGACAAAGTGGAGAGCTGAATTTTCTAGGAATAGAGTTTTTCCCTCTCTCTTTAATTTTATTTTTAATTCAGGATTTGAAATGATGTTCTGTTTTAGTAATGTTTTGTTTGACTATTCAATCATGAACTAATTCGTTATTCTAGAATTATAATGGATTCTTTTGAATAAATCGATGCATGATTTTCTTCCATGAAATTCATAGCACTTAAAGTTATTTCTTCTATTGTGGGTTTTTTCTACTTGATTGTCTAATCAATTATCAAGTACATCTTTAAACCCTAGAGAAATATTGGAACAGAGAATTTAAGAATTGATTGACAATAGAAGACCTTAGAATTAATTGTTCAAATTAATGAATTAATTAATTTGATATTATGATAGGAATATACCTGCTTGCTTTAGGGAATAGTTGAGTGGTACAACTTTATCCATAATTTAGTTAATTCACATAGAAATTGAATTGAATATATTAGGGATTTAATTGCGGGTAATTCGGAAAAGCCCTGTAATTGAATAAGACTTAAGACTAACCTATCATCAATTTTATAGGGAGAAAAATGTATAATCTAATTATTCGATTGATGAAATCATAATTCTAGACTTTTATATCCTGGTAGAAATCTTAATCAGTAAACTCTTTTCTTACTTTCATTAATTTGGTTTTAATTCCTATATAATTGATTTTTGTCTAAATAAAACAAGTATGTGATAAAGTAATAATTAGTAGTGAATAATTTGGTTTCTCATGGTATCGACACTCTTCTCATCACTTTATTGCTTGTTGCAATACGTGCACTTGCGTATTTGTTTGCATTATTTATTTTGCATAGCAAACCACAACCTGCTTGACTATATGTTTATGACGAAAGTTGTCTTGCGGAATGCAATCATTTCAGGTTACTCCGAGAACGAGCATGGGGGGAAACCATTATAGGTGTTCAATAGGAGAAGAAAAGGGAATTCTATTGATATATTTATGCAAACGAGCTTGGTTTGTTTAAAGGATTTCGGGATAGGAAGCAGAATCCACGGCTTGATAATTAGAAGATGTGAGAATGATCAAGCAGTTAAAACTGCTTTGATGGGAACGTATATAAATTGTAATTTTGTTAATGATGCTTGTTTTATATTTGAAGGGATCAATAAAGACTTGGCTGCTTGGACTTTGATGTTGAAAGGGTGTTCAAAGAGTGGCAGTTGAAGAAGGACCACTGAAAGTTTCAATCAGATGATGGGATAGAATGAGATTAGGCTGGATTTTCTTTCTTTGACAACTATCGTTTCAGGTTGCAGTTGCTCAGGAGCTTTGCAGCAGGGTAGGTGGCTGCACACCCTGGTGATAGAAACTGGTTTCCAAACTGATGTTTTTGCTGGATCAACTGTGGTAGACATGTGTGCTATTTATGCAAGTGCAATGGATGTAAAAAAGTATTTTGAGTTGATGGAAGAGAAAGATGTCGCATGCTGGAATACACTGATATCTAGTTATGGCATGGTTGGGTGTGGGAATGAAGCCATCAAGCTACTTTTAAAGATGAAGCATTCAGATCCAATTCCAGATGAGTCAACCTTGGTCTTAGTCTTGCATGCTTGTAGTTGTGCTGACATGGTATCTCAAGGGCTCCAAATATTTGATCATATGGCTGAAGTTTGGAACCTGATTTCCAGTTCAAGACACTATGCCAGTGTTATAAGCCTCCCTGGCCATGTTGGGCGACCAGCTGATTCTTACTCACACATGAAGAGGATGCATCTACAAGCGGGGCTTGAGGTTTATGTTGCACTGCTCACTGCATATAGAATCCACCAGGACTTTGAGCTGGGAGATGAAATTGCTCGAAGACTTTTTCAGTTGAAACTTAATGATGCAGGGTACCATTTATTCCTTTCAAACATGAGTCATGAGCTTCAAGCATATATGTTTGCAGTGATTGGATTGCTGGATATTCTTGTGAGTGATTACTATCTCACAAAGGAACAACAGACAGTGGCTACACAAATTCATAAATGTCCCAATGCTTTAATCTGGCTTCTTAGCAATATTTTGGATCTCAGGAAGGTGGATTCTAGAAAACTAGCATCAGGAGGGGGGTTTGACTCAGGTCGAGAACCTCAGGGGCTTATTGATATGTTCTTTGATCAGTGTATTAACCATAATGTAGAGATTATTCTTTATCTCTGGTGATATGCCAAATAGATGGTGTGAGACTGAAAGAAGTGATGGCCGTAAAGGGACGTCTTGTCTCGAACAGAAGGAATCCCATTGTGCACATAAAGCAAAGTGCAAGCAAGAAGTGGGCCGTGGAAAGATATTTTCAAAGACAGATAACAAAATGATTCTTTGGTCTGAAATTGATGACACTGGCTGCGGGATTGATCCAAGCAAATGGGAGTTTGTACTTGAAAGTTTCCAACTAGCCAATCCCTCAACAACGTGCCTGCATGGTAGCATTGATCTAGGCCTGTACACTGCTGGAATGTTGAACAACCAAATGAAGGGAGAAATCAAAGTGGTAAATCTGCTTCTGAGCACACCTTTTAATAGTGCAAGGCAGCCGTGCCGGCAATTAACATGGGAAGAGCATAGTGCCTTACACTTAATGGCAGAATAACTAGATTGATTATGAAGCAACAGCTACAAAACAACAGGGAATGCACCTATGAAGCATCTGATTGGACAGTGTCGTTGGTGAGAAGGTTGACCCAGGAGGAGAATAATGAAGATCATCAAACTTCTAGGCATACTCTATGGAAAATTTT
Organism: Jacaranda copaia; assembly: GCA_014898725.1. Classification (NCBI taxonomy): domain Eukaryota; kingdom Viridiplantae; phylum Streptophyta; class Magnoliopsida; order Lamiales; family Bignoniaceae; genus Jacaranda; species Jacaranda copaia. The sequence continues at coordinate 2,356,021 of JACGDI010005515.1, forward strand.
GCTTAAGGAAGACAAGGGAATTAAACATCATTTCCAGGAAATAATGGTGCTTTTACAACCAACTGGTTTTCTAGTTGGAGCCTCCACAATTAGAGTCTTGAGGACAAAACTCTCATAAGGAGGCAATGTCACGAACGCAAAATTGAGGAAACTACGACGTTTTGATTTGATTTTCTTTTATTTGGTGTACATATTTGATCACGCCATACGTTGTCATCTTATGCTAGTTGATATGTTAGGAGCTGTTAGAACTTTCTTTTCAGTTTTGTTTTACGCTTTTGGCTCATTAAAATATGTACTAAAATTGAAGGAAGAGAATGGGCGAAAATAGTGAAATCTCTCATTTCTCGTCTCCTTCTCTGTATCTTCCTCCCCAATCTGCTCCCTTACCCCCTATTTGCTTCCTTTTCTACTGATTTGCAATGTTTTTACCTTCCAACCCTTCTTATATTAATATCGGAGAGTCTCCAATGGCATTGAAAGTAGGAGAAAATGGCCCGGGTCATGACACTAGGGTGAGAGGTTTGGCGAATTGAGATACTTTATATATATATATATATGTATATATATATATAGACACCCATCATAATATTATATTTATTCATGAAATTCATATGAGTGAACTCAAGCCAAGTCAACTTTTGAAGCTGAATATTTTATACAAATTCACTCTCTAAAATTTCAAATTAACCCTAAAGATCTGCCTTTCGATTAACCCGACAACATTTGACCGCCTTCAATTTAACCCCACTATTTTCAGTTCTACCTTATAAAAATTTTAATTCCTCTTGGTGCCCCCAACATTTTAAATCCTTTTCAATTGGATCTGTATTTTATAAAATTTTCAATCCCTCAATTTTGAATAGTTTCACATGCACCTTGATTAATTCACTTCAAGTTTAAGCAAGGTTTAATTTATTTAACTCATTGTTTATTTCATCGAAATAGACATTTTAGATGTTAATTAGAGTTCAGAAACTGAGTAGTATATATGTACATACACACTCAAAATTTGTTAAAATTTAAATTTCAAACCTCACATATAAATACGAGGACAATGTTATTGGACAAATTAATCATTTGATTGCGTCGGTAAACTAGAGCAAAGTGACATTAAAACCTAAAACTCATATACAATAAAATTATTGAAATGAAATGAGTTGAAATCGGACAGATAATGTAATGACATTCCACTCATCTGCGGGCAAGGAAAAATTTTAATTCAATGAAATGTGGGCTTATCATTCTAGGCCTAGTATATATAGTTTTCTACGCTATTTTTGTTAGTGAAGCACAGTACCCTATTAAAATATCAAAGTATTTAATGAATGAAGTATACGGATTCTGTTGGCTTAAGACTACATTATATTAGAGACAAGATTGCGTATTATTGTTTGTCGTTTTATTTGTGAAGGTTAATAAAAGCTGTATTTTGGGAAAAAAGAGAAAGGGAACTCCATTTCTCTAACTGATCCAAAGATATTGTTTCAAAATTTTAATTTATTAAACGAAGGATTGAAAGGAACTGTACATAGGTGTAGTTTTTTCCCTAACGTTTGGAATAAATGCTAGATCAGCTAAATCACTATAGCAACTCTTAATCTCAGCAGGAGTAGATATTCTATATTACTACAACTTTTTTGGCACTAATACTTATCTTCTTAAATAAACATAAGTAAAAAGTACACTGAAAAATTACTACATCAATATCCGCCTTAGTACATTTTGGAGCCACCAAACTGATAACTCCAGAGAGACAACGGAGAACTCTGATACATTTTTCCATCATTGATTACAAGTTCATCTGTCTACATTGAACACCATGTATATATAGTTTTTGCCCGATTGATAGCAAGAAAATTACTGTGGGAAGACGTATATGGAACACAAAATGAATTGGTTATATGACTTAAGAATTGTGTAATTCGCCTTGTTCTATGGTACATGTACAGATGTGATCTGTAATCAGAAGAGATTCCATTGCAATTCAGAATTCGACTCTCTTCTTGATGTTAGCATGCTTTTAAACCATTTGACAGATGATTTTGGTATCCTGGTGAGGTTGTTCTTGAAGTCCACATAATAAAGGCCAAAGCGGACAGTATAACCCATGTTCCATTCCCAGTTGTCAAGCAAGGACCAAACAAAATAACCACGAATGTCACAATTGTCCTTCCTGCACCAGCATAAAATAGTTTTAGAGAACAAATAATGGGAAAAAAAATGACAATCTAGCACTTACTCTCCGTACCTTATAGCAGCAGAGAGATTTGACAGATAGTCTCTGTGATAATGTATTCTCTTGTCATCCTGCAAAGCCTTATCCAATGCTACATGAGATCTATTGGGATCATCCATCCCTGAAGCCATGAAATCAATGCATGAGCTGTATCACTGGCATTTGACATTTTTTGCTTTGTGAGCAACAATATAACTCACCATTTTCAGTTATAATTACTGGTGGATTCCTGTACTTGTCTTTAATGTAGTTTGCCAACTTCCGGATCCCCCATGGGACGATGTGCAGCCAACTAGATGCAGCCTGGAAAGGGGGAACACTATAAAAGAATACATACATAATATGACTCAAAACCCTTTTACCTTGATAATTTAGAAGCTGAGGCTTACTCTTTCTCCAATGGCAATTCCATGCTTTGAAGCTGGAGCGAAATGTATTAAGAACATTAATGCGAATGTTGATGAACTTTTTCTCAAGAAAAGTAAAAGACCATGCTTTTTTGTATCTTACAGGTGGTAATTACAGCAGAGTCAGATGATGCGTCCTGCAGTATGAGCTTACGAATTCGAGTTCTATCATTGCGGGCATATAATGTAGTGTAATGATTTATGCCAATGAAGTCAAGGGATCCCTTCAGGAGCCAGGACACCTCCAGAGTGATTTCAGGGAGTCTTTCAGCCACCAACTTCTGCATTGAAACAGGGTAATTTCCAAGGAGAAGTGGATCAAGGAACCTGATTTAGATTTGCAATTCAGTGGTTTGTCACACAACTTTATTTTCTAAAATTTCACCAAATTTGATTCCATTTTTTTTTCCCTTCTCATAAAGTAGCCGTCATGGGGCATTACCATCCAAGTCCAAAGTCCAAGGCTCTCCCTGCTGCATCTATATCCTCATCACTGTTGGACATTGGTTCATACCACTTAGCATCTAATACTATCCCAACTAGGCCTTGTTGGCTTTCCTGGAACATCAAATCTATCAAAAATAAGTTTCCAAATAATTTCTTCACTTTTTCCTGCAACGTTTTGTAATAATGTCGAGAGCATAATCATAAATACTTTTCAACTTTTTGCAGAAAAACCTTGAAATTTTTCTGATAGTTGTGATAAGCAGCAGCATGAGACAAGAGAATGTTATGAGCTACAATATAAGGTTCAACAGAAGATTTTCCTGTTTTGCAGAATAAATGTCCAAGGATAGAGCATCTCCCTGGAGCTTGAATCCCTAAATCATAACCTTGGATAGCAATACCATGTGGCTCATTGAAAGTCATCCAATGTTTCACTCTATCCCCAAAAGCTTTGAAACAGATATAAGCATAATTTTCAAAATCCTTTCTGCAGTCAGTAGAAGTTTATTGGATTAAACTTCATTATTTAGCTTCTAAATCACAATATCACCAAGACACAAACAAAGGACTTACACTACTTGATTGCCCAACAGTCCACCATATTTATCTTCAAGCATCTGTGGAAGATCCCAATGGTACAAAGTTGCATAGGGCTTGATTCCTTAAAGAAATAAGAGCGAAGATGTTGAATAGATGGGAATGCAGTTGTCCGTATCAGTTTCAGAAACATCGTTATTTTCATCAAACCTTTTTTGAGTAAAGCATCTATCAGATCGTTGTAGTATTCTATCCCTTCTGGATTTGGTTCCCCAGTTCCATCTGTCAAGTTTGACATAGTTAAGCCATAAGCACCTCATGTTAGGTGGGAAATATGTCAAAAGAATTACTCAAGTATCTTCTTTAAAATTTCTTCAAAAGAGAAATTAAAACGAATTTTTGTTTAAGTTTCTTACTTGGCAAGATTCTTGACCATGATATGGAGAATCTATAAGCATCCATACCCAAGTCCTTCATCAAGTCTATGTCGCTCTGTCATATGAGGTTGATACATCCATTTCAGTTGGGAAAACATAAAACATTAAATGGCTAGACTAACGTTGTTGTTTACACAACCTACTGATAATCTACTACGGAATATATTCTTTTTCTTATCTTATCTTATAGTTTTTTTTGGTGTGTTTCTTATCTTAATTGTACAAGCGTGACATAATACATGTGCGTGATAATATTTTATAGAACTTGAGAATGTGGGCATTCTTATCGTCTACCAATATTTTTCTACACAAAATTTTGGCTCTACTATTTTTCAGAATCAGATATTCCTTTCTATAATTTTTGGTATCTAGCCTAGGCGTCAACTTTAAAAAGCAAACGAAAGGTATAAGGCGAAAAAGGTAATGCAGTCTTCTTCATTATGGAATACAAAATACCTTTTTTTAAAATCCCTCCAACCCCAGAAAATAAAACAAAAAAAAAAAGGGAAAAGGCAACGAATACTGGGAACTTTGAAGTCAAATAATGCATCTTCTTGAAATATATACTCACCTTGAAACGATGATATTGATCAACCGCGATATTTGCATTGCTGAAATCCAATATTCTTCCTATTTTTCGGAGAAAAAGAAAAAAAAATATTAATATATAAACTCATAAAATTGGCACATTTTGGAGTGTTTGAAAGAAAAAATTGACGGGCTAGCTAGTGATTACCTGGTTGTTTAGTGAAGGTATCCCATATGCTGTCTCCTTTATTTCCTTCATTTACAGCTCCTTCGAACTGATGAAAACCAATTATCCCAATATCACTACTTCACTCCTAATTGTGACTACATATTACAAGAAACTAACATATGTGAAACAAGAAATTAAGTTAGACAACAGTTGATCATGTATGGAACCAACCTGGTAAGCTGAAGAAGCAGTTCCGAAAGTGAACCCATCTGGAAAATCAGCCCGGCTAATATTGGATTCGGATTTTACAATGAAGATCAATGCTACCACACATGAGAAGAATACTAAAAGGGCTGCTGCCATTGGTTGAGTTGTAATTTGATCATGAAGGAATGAATTTTGGAGAGCTCACTAAATGCGCGGTGTTTATATATATATATATATATATATATATAAGTAGAAGAATATCGGTGTCTGGATTGTCTCTAATTAATGATGAAAGACGAATTGTGGAAGCCAAGAAAATTGGATAAATAGAGACTCAATGCCTTCTCTTGCGGTAAAAGGCGAAGTGGGATAGGCTTTCTGGGAGAGAGGGAGGTTGGCGCCCCGTTAAGCAATCTCTGTCTTTTGCTTACACGTCATCGTCCCATATAAATGCCGGAAGCTGCCGAATGGACTCTTATGCCGTTTGCGAAAAGAATTTTGCATCCACAACAAATGAAAAACTGTAAGAAAAAGGCTGTAGAAGCGAAAAAATAGTGAGAATTAGAATATTCGAAAATATTAGTAAAAAAGTGGGGTAAAATATGTTAATTATATTTTTCGTGGTGATTTTTGCATGAACTTAAAGAATTTTAAGTATGAAAATATTTGCCTCATAATTAATATAATTGATTTTTATTGACTTGCTAGAACATTTCTTCATTTGTCTGAACAAATCTCTCCTTAGTTATCAAAGATTATCTTAAATATGATTTATTAAAAAGATATCTTTTATTTTAGTTAGTCACATCATATCTCTTACTCATAAAACAATTATCACGCTATTAAATCTTTTATTTAAGTATGTGCACATCATGGTTAGATTTAATGTACTTAATTTATGAAATAATTGTTAATGACTTCTTTCCTTTCCTAATATCTTCTTGCCATTAATGATATCCTTCTTAAAGATTTAAAACAAGAATATTTTCTGCATTATTTTACTAAATTATTTTCAAGTAATTTGCAATGAATTTAAACTCTGGTCAGGAATCTATCTTTCCAGAATAACTGGAATCTGCCTTTTCTATTTTCATGGAGATTATCTAAATTAATTCACATATCCTTCATAATAGAAAGTTCAGCTCATCTGGCATTTTTTGTAGAATATATCTATGTGATTTAGATACCTAATTTGTTGGATCATTAAGCAAATCCTTCCTTATTTATACCAATAAATAGTTACCATATTGGTTATTTTATAGTCGTTAGTGGTTTCTCTATAAAAGAAAAGAAATTAGTCGTGCTTAAAGCAATCTTTGAAAACAAGAAAAATTATTGGTAAGTGTATTGTTGAAATTGTGTTTACGATCTTATACATCTTGAGCTAGCTACATTGCTTCATTCCTTGATTTTCTATTGTTGTTTCGAGGCACTTTGTGGTGAAGAAGGACAAGAGGTGTGCTTGCCCTTGAAAGACCTTATGGTGAAGAGATTAGTGACATGTTTGTGTTTCATGACCCAATGGTGAAGAAAGACAGGAGATGTACTTGCCTTAGAGGGAAACTGTGAAGAAACAAATTGAGCATCTGATTGTTCAATGGACCTTTGGATGAAGGAAAGCAGTAGAGGCGATGCTGCTAGAATTACATTCGGTGTTCTAAGTTCTAGTTTGGAAAGAGAGTTCAAGCTAGTAATATAGAGTGGCAACAACTTGTCTCTAAGTTCACATGGGGTGTGCAAGTGTGATTGACAAAATTCCTCCGGACTTGATTAAAAAGCAATTGGTTCCACAACATTCCAAAATTCATTACTTCGCATTTGGGATTCAATTTTTGCCCTTTGTTGAGAATCAGTTTATCACCTTCCTGGGTGTTTCTTACTTTATTATCCTTACTGTCAAATTGTGTTTGTCCTGTGCAAACATTATTATCATGTATTGATTTGATGAGTTTCAAATCTTGAGTGAATGTTTAGGTAGTAAATGTAGGTTTTATCGAACCAATATAAATACTAATATTTACTTACTTGTGCTTTGTTGTTTATATCTTTAATATTCTGGTTAATTGTTTAATTGATTTTACAAGTTTTAGTCGGCAATTTAAAATACTTTTGCACTAGACTCAAAGCATTATTTAAAGGCAAAAGTTTTTGAGTGATCGTGCTTTCATTACATAAAATTTGAAAAATGTCTATTTCACCTCCTTCTTAGGCATATAATCGATCTAACAAAATAAATTTGAGTCTTTTCTTTTTGAGAATAAAATTTTTGTTTCATCACAAGTCATTACATAATGCTTCAGCAATAAAATGGGGTAGATTGTAATCCCAAACCCCATACCCAAACATAGAATTGAGGCATGGTAGCCTTTACTGTGGCATGGGACCAGTGAATTCACTAATTTTCTAACAAAAAAGAGTTGAAGATAAGCTAAAAATCTTCTTTAATTTTCCTACAATCATCAATAACAATGTCAATAGAAAAAGACTATTTTGGTAGCCATTTATCAACTTAATAACTTCCTGGAAATTTGATTTCAAAATCACTCTTTGAAAACCCATTGTTTAATCCAACTCAAAGCCTCTCAAATTTCCGAACATTTTTCTATACATACTTCAAGTGTTCCTTTAAATACTCAGAATCCTGCACTCACAAAATATCCCTCAAAGTCTGGCAATCCACCCCACATTCGAGGAATTGTTATTTTTAAAAATGGCTGCATCAACATTTACCTTTATCCAACCACAATCTGGTCTGACCCATCCTGGCACATGAAGGCAGAGAGACTCCTCAACGCGTTTTCTAGTCTGCCTCCCCTGATTTAGGAATGAGACTACAAACTGGAGAATGTTGTTAGCTGATCTTGTTCTCCCTTTCCAAGCCACATCATTTTTGTTAGACCAAGAATTAAAAATCAAATTTATTCATATCTAACAAAATGAAGCTAACTCATAGGAATCAGATGTACAAGAATTAAAAATAAGGTCCAGCCAATGACACTCATCATTATCTGCCCTTTTGATAAATCCAACATTAGACTAGTTCCAGGCTTCTTTAGCCACTGGACTATCAACTAAAACGTGAAATTTTGATTCATCCGTAAGACCACAAACAGGGCAAAGGCTCTCATCAATCACTTTTTTTTCCTTTAATCTATTTTTGTTGGAAGACAGTTACAAGCTGCTCTCCAAACCAAAATTTGGGCGCTTGATGGAACTGACATCCGCCATAATTTGTTCTAGTAAGCTGGTTTGTTCAATTATTAAGGAAACTCATTCATAGATGTGATAAATTTGTATGCACTTCTGGTTGAGTATCCGCCTGATTTCTCCTTGCTCCAATCCTCTCTGTGAATCGAACTGATTGGAATCTGCAAAATAAGCCCCTTGTCTCTATCATTAAAAATTGTATTTACCAGCTTTGTTTTCCATTCTCGCGTATTATAATCCAAGAGTTCAGACACCCTCATACTTTTATGATGCTTCGTTGTATTCGAGGTAATATCTGGAAAGTATCATGAGGTAGTCGGGGATCTGAAGTGATATTAATCTTTAAACCATCTCCAACTCGCTTTTTACTGCCTTTTATAACAAATCTTTGCGCAGCTATAGTGCTTCTCCAAACATAGCTCGGGTTTGAACCAATTTCAGCTTTCAACAAAAAACACCTAGGAAAGTACTAAGCTGTAAAGATTCTAGACACAAAAGAGTCTGGATTTGTTAGGATTCGCCAAGTTGCTTACCAAGCATTGCCAAGTTGAATTCATGAGTTTTGCACAAGCCCAGACCATCACAAGCTTTTGGTTCACTCAATTTTTCCCATCTTATCCAATTTATGCCTTTTCTTTCAAACCCTCCAGAGCACCGCCAAAAATTAGTCACCATCTTTTCCAAATCTGAACATAGTTCAAGGGGTAACAGATACAAAGCTATGCCATAATTGGGAGCTGCTTGAGCTACTGGTTTTAGAAGAATTTCTTTCTTGGCTCTCAATGAGAATTTTTTGTTCTAGCCTTGTATTTGTTTCCAAACTTTCTCCTTATTGAAAGCAAAAACATCCTTCTTTTTTCTTTCCATAAAAACCGATAATCCCAAGTACATATCTTGCGCCCCTCCCTTATGAATTCCAAATCTAGCACATACTTTTCTCTCTTTGATTCAGAGTCGTGTTGGGGCTAAAAATAATTTTTGATTTCTCCATATTAATAGCTTGCGCCGACTCTCTTCCATAATTCTTGATGATGTCGGCAATGCATGAAGCTTAAGCAAAATTTGATTAAAAAAGAATAGGTTATCATCAGCAAAGATGTTGTGGATGCTTGCATTTCTATTTTTAATTCAAAAATTTGAGCTTCTAGGGGGAAAAAAAAAAGGAAATTGAAATATTTGTTTGTTTTTTGTTGAGTGCCAAAAAAAAAAAAAAAAATTGATTTAAGAGTTGAGAAGTATTCCGGTGTTATAAAATTTTGGTAGAAAATAAAAATATTTATAATAGCTGTACAGAAGCATCATGATGTTACATTACTTGCGTTGAAATTATTTTCAATTTTAACTTTTTTTATTTAATATAAAAAATGAAAAGAAAAAAAATTCAAAAACAGTTGAAACTCAATCACAAGTTGAGAAGCACTTAAAAGGGACCAAAAAAAAAAAAACAGCACCTCTAACAAACATTCAATTGTGTACATTAAGAACTCGACATTAGTGTCACAGTCGTGGTCATTAGATTAAGACAAATTATTATTCATATAATTTCGTGATACCAATAATTTAAATAATAAATACATATTAGATTGTTCATTAATTATAATAGACTAGCATTATTCCTGTATTACGCACGAATTCTTTAAAAGTATTATATATTAATTTAATTGTTGAATTATAGATTTAGTTAAAAATAACAATATAAAAATTAAAATATTGCCAAAAAAGGATCAATTAATGAGTAGAATAATATATTGCTCCAATATATCAAAATATAGTATTTGAGAGCTTGCAACAAGTAAAGATACCAAAAAATATGAAATCCTATATACATGATGTCGTGAAAAATAAATTTCAAGATTATTTTGCAAAAAGGTAAAAAAAAGAAAAAGAAAATTAAAACTTTCAAAGATAAAAGCATATAAATATGATTATATACTTTATTAAAAAAATATTATACAACCAAAAACTAACAGATAGTTGCATTACAAAATAAAATATATGAAAGGATAGACCACAGGATCAATGGCTTAAGAGTTATTGGAGAAAACTTACGATTATAATACTTTACGGTTACTTTAATTAGAAGTTCTAGCACCTTGCCGGGGAGGTGCCTACTTCAAACCAAAGAACTATTCCAATCTTTTCCATAGTAATTTAAACCAAATATACACCTCCAAAATTCAAGTTAAATAGCTGCACAGTAGCTAGAAACAGTTTATCCCAACTTACTATTACAAAGCACTATCTAACATCTCACAAGGAAATACATAACCATCATACAGTTTCTAGCACTAAGTCCACAACTGTCATCTGTATCAGAGCCATAAATGTATAATCACCAGTTCAAACTTTAGCATTTACATACATTCTCAAGTTTAGACGCAAGATTAGGTGTAATCTACATACACAAGCATAGCACCTAATCTATTACAAAACATAATTTCTCTCGAGCACACTTCAAGCGCTCAACCTTTATTTAGACTTGTTTGGGAAGAGAATAAAGGGTAGTAAAAAGGGACAAGTCCTAAAGGCATAGTGAGGGGGAAATATGACAATCAATTAAGGAAAAATTGTAGAAGGAGCAGTAATTCAATAGATTTATCATTAGCAAAACTTTACAAATAGAAACAAGGTCATTTCAAAACATACATGCTATCAAATTTAGCAAACAGGAGAATCTCAGTCCTTATTGCTTATTAAATAGAGTACAAACAGAATCAAATAGAAATGTAAAGCAAAATATGCATAATAGATTCTCCTAATTTCTTCGTTAACCCACGCATAACAACTCGGTACCCAAGCACTTGGCTCGTCCATAATCCTAAGCATAACCGCTTGTCCCAAGTACTAGGCCATTAATCATTCCAAGTATAATAGCTTGTTCGAAGCATAACAGCTTGTCCCAGGCATCAACTCGTTAATTATCCTTATATATCGATACAATCAATAAATGATTGCCGTCAAGGTCATACAAACAATATGCAAAATGATTCAAGTATCAACAAACAATTGCTAATAAGGCCAAACAAATAATATGCAGAACGATTCAATTAAGAGTGCAAAACATGATTTAGTTGGGAGGGCCCAAAATCAATGTAATGAGGGAAAAATCAGCAAGGTTATAGGGTATATAAGACAATAATGTATAGGACAATAAGAGTTTTAGACACCAGAATGGGTACAATCGATTTCAACAAATAAATAATCAAACAATTCAAACAATTCAAGAATTCAAACAATCAAGAAATTTGAACAATCATGGAACATTCATGTCTCAGAAAAAATTTAAGCTAACCATTACCTTAAATAATAGATAGGACAATAAGAGTTATGGGCACTAGAATGAGTATAATCAAATATCAACGAATAGACAAATAGAGAATGGCACCAGAACAAGCATGATCAAGTACTAATGAATAGGCACAGAGAACATGAACAACGAAGATAGTTCATTTCCTAGTAGAACAGATAGGTTAGACCCTCATCTTAATACTTTGTGCCCATAATAAAAGTTTTCTACCAGCCAGGAACCCCCGGACCCTTATCACCTATTTTCGTTTAAAATGTCATATAAATATCAATGCCACAATATAGCATTTACTAACAAAAATTGTGGCTAATCGCGCATTTTAATTACTCTGACCCATTTATCTTCTCAATTATCATTCTACTTGTCTTCGTATCAGAATACTTAGTTATATGGTCTATTTCCCTTGTCCATTTGATTCTTATTACTAGATTTGCTACCTATTTAACTTGTTTAAGCAATCAATGGTTTTAGCCCTAACTTAATTTACCATTTGTTTTCCTAAGCATGCAGGTTCAGTCAAATCTCATCAATTAATATTTTATCGATTATGGGCTAGTACTTACTTTCATTATTAATACTTAGATTAGTATTCCCAATCCTTTACTAATTAAATTTATCCTATATCCATGAATTTAACATGTATACGTTGGAATAGTATCCCGCAAGCTAATTAGATTGGCAAGTAAACTATTTTACTTGTGGTACAATCTTGATTGAATAATATTCATTATAAATGGCCATCTTTATCTTATGCTTTCTTTACTTCACTAGCACTTGGTCGAAGCTCTTCGATCACACAAGACTACAAAACCTGGTCACGCATTGGGTAGTGATAATGAAACAAGTCTTACATTGTGTGATCTTAAATCTTTCAAGTCATAGGATCTTATAAGACAGGGCATCTAACATCTAAATAGATTTGCACTAATGATGTATAAATCCAAGGATTGGATATTACTATATTTTATGAGCAATCAATGTGAAATATGGATACATGTTAGTAGGTGCTTGTTAGAGAACAAGTTCACTAAAGGCCTACCTAAAAAATCTACTAGATAGGCATAGTGGCACGTTTTTTAGCTTACACTAGTGTATATAATTAGTCCTTTGACTTGAAAATCCATGTTAAACTTGTGTTTAGGTCCTCATGCTTTAACTCTTCCTTAACCATTTAATGAGTCTTTAGGGTTGAGCTTGGGTATGAGCTACTTAGATATGGAGATTTGTGAGATCCAAGATGGGATCTTACTCCTCATTGTTGTGAAGGGTAAATGCATCTTCTATATATTCTATAATGATCAATTCTAAGAAGTCCTTGTGCAAGGCAGTATGATAATTTGGAAAAAGAGTTTTCCAAAGATGAGGTCATAAATGAGAATCAAACATCGAAAATAGAAACATAGTATCAAGACTATTAAAAAGTCGACAAATATCTTACTATAAGCCTCTTTCGAGAGATAAGAGACAGAAAGACCATATTTGCATGGAGAACGTAGCACTAGAATGGTTCTCCAAGAGCATTCATTTCGACCAATTAGTTGGACTCCATAGGCTTGAGGTTGGACATTGACCATGGAGATTTGGTACTCTTCAATTAATGGAGATTAATTGAATTAAGTTATTAGTTTAAAGGAGTTTAAACTAATATGAATATTTGATATTCTTAAAATCACAAAGTCTTGTGAGCCCATATACAATGAATGACAAAACCTAACGGGTCACACTCGAAAGCTAATTGAGAATCCTACTTGATGAAGGGAATTTTCTAAGAGTTAGAAATTCCACCTTGACTGATTTTTAGAGGGAGACGGCTAACTAGATTGTTAGTCATTTTGGCTTGATCAATTTAATTGTTAATTTGATCTAAATAATTTAAGGACTTAAATTAGACCAATTTAATTAAGGAGTTAATTTAATTGGTGTCACATGGTTATCAATTGGTCAAGTTAACTTAAGGAGTTAAGTTAACTACAACTAGCTTAAAGAGTTAAACTAATTGGCTTAAGAGTTAAGCCAAAAATTAATTAATTAAATTAAAGTGTTTAATTTAATTAAAATAAAATATTAATTTTGGAGAGAAAATTCAAATGAAGAGTTCATTTGGAGTGCATTAGAATTTATTTATTTGACATTTCATTAGATGAAATGAAGATTTCAAATGAAATTTAAATGCATTTTAAATTCACATGCAACTTGCTTGCAAGTTGGCAAGCAAGCAGCATCAACCTTGAGGATGGTGAGATGCCACCTAAACATCACACCTTTTCTCCATCTATATATAGATATAGAGGGTTCGCAGGCCATCACGTGAGATACACAAGCATTTTAGATCTAATTGTTAGATTCTCCCTTTCCCTCCAATTTTGCATGTGTTGCCTCATGTGGTGAAGCTTCACATTTTTCTTCATTTCCTACCTCCAAAATCGGCCTTAATCCTTGCTCATCTCTTTTTTATTTTCCAGCTAATATAGATGAGATGTGGATTGTCCATTGGTGTTTGTATCTTATCATTCAAGGCAAAACAATTGAATTGCTAGCCTTTTGAAGATCAACTGTTCAGGCAGAAATTTGGGGGCATTTTTGGAGGTAATTCTGATTTTCTGATTATGCTGAATTTTTAATTGAAGGTTCATCAAAGTATTGGTGATCTCCTGTCCAAATTTCAGCTGATTTTGTGGAGATTTGGTTAGGCAAAAGTTATCCACAGGCTGCTGCACCAGGGGAGACAGCATTGAAGGAGTTCAAACTAGTCTTCTTCTCTTTGGTTGGATTTTGCTATTAATGTAATTTTATGGCCTAAATTAATTTTAGTAGCATGAATTAGATCCTTGGGGAGATGTAATCAAGTTATATTTTAGTTTTAAAATGTTCTAAATTGAATCCTTCACTTGGACCTCACTTCAATATATTCAAGTCCTTTTTTCGTTCCACAATTTCAACTTCCCAAATGCTTCAATTAATTCAGTTGATAAGCATTAATCTTTTATTATTGAATTCAGATGCACATATCACTTACAACTAAATTCTTATTGAATCATTTCACTCAATTATCATAATTTTCATCCAATTAACCTAAATTTACATTAGAAATTAGCCTAATGATTTACTCAAATTAAATCAGGAATCAAATTGATCGATTAGTCAAAATTTTACCACATTGACCAAGTTCAAGGTCAATTCATAATTCGAGACCAACCCGCATGCGCACAGATCACTGCCCCATTGAAACTGATGGTCAGTCACTAAAATGCTACTACCATGTGTCGTTGTCGAAACTGAGAGCTGGACCCACCAATTAATGTCTCCTCACGCTTGATTAAAGCCCTCAGTCAATTTTGAATTTTGCCACCATCTCACCAATCAATTAAGCTAAAAACCTACTGCTCTGCCGTTGGCTACCGTTACCTTTTTTCCTAAATTCTGTCATTGCCATGAAATTGGAAATTGAAGCCACTACCTTGTTTCTTAAGTTGAATTGTCAAAGCCCATACCTCAGTTGCCACCAACAAACGTCGAAATGGCCTCGACCACCAACCTCCGTTGTGCGTCTTCTTCAAGCTCAATTTTCAGTTGCTCTGCCAGTCAGTTTTAGGAGTTTCGGGTGTGGTCACTGGAACATCGAGAAGCAAATGGCTAGTTTTGTTTTGGCTAATCACTAGTGTTGATGGGAGTGGTTGGAGGAGAAGTAACGGTGGGTGCAAGTAGGAATTAGGAAAAATGGGGAGGGTAATTGTATATATATTTTTAACTTTTTGAAAATCTTAGTTTGACTCCCAGCAGTTTTCTTTAGATTTTAATTAAGTCCTTTGACTTATTTAGTGCCTTAAATTGGCCCCAGAATTCTTTTTCCAATTTCAATGAAGTCCTCAAACTAATTAGTGCCCTAAATTGACCTAGTTGACCCAAAATCTTTACAGTTTGACCCCCAAAATTTTCAAACTCCTTACAATTAAGTCCTCCTTATTTATATTTTGAGCTCCAAAATTTGTCAAATTATTCTTTTGATTTCTTTGAAATCTTACCTTCTAAAATTTTAAATTTAGGGGTGTTACAAAAAAAGAATATGATGAGTATATATTAAGTTGAAACTTAAAATATAAAGGATTAAATAATATATAGGCTACAAAAAGTTTAAATTAAATCTTATTTTACTTTAATTTTTACCTAAAAATAAATTAAGTCAAAATAAGACAACAAAAGTAAAGATAAAACATAAAAATAAATCTATAAATTAATTATAAAGTTAAAATTAATATTAGAATATAAATTAATAAGAAGCCTTTTAATTTGACTCATAGCTTAGATATCAAACAAGTAAAGAAAAAATTTTAATATTAGTAACGCAAATGTGGCACCCCCTACTTGGAATATCACCCTAAGTTGAGGAGCCACCAATCCAAGCTTGAAATCTAAATCAAATGACAAGTAGGCAACCTAAAATGTAATATCTCAAAGGTGAAACAACTCACTCTAACTTGAAAGGTCACTCCATAAGCATAATAAATATACAATCTAAGAATCTTAAAATCATACAACATTCACGAAACATCACTTAGCTAGTAGTCTTGATTAGGTGTAAACTATATGGACAACCATACACCTAATCTATTACAAAATAACTTTATCCAAAACGTGAGCCTCTACTTCTCACCTAAACCTATCTGGGAATATAATGGATAACAAGGAGGGTGAGCCTTAAGGTGTTAGTAATGGAAATACATAATAGAAGTTGAAGAGAAAATATTGAATTGTAACAATAAATAACAAGACCTTTTGATAACGATTCAAATGATTAGATCATGATTAATAGGAATCAGATTTAAACTCATAAAAACATGAAATATGTAAACATTTAGCAGGCTTGTTGACATCCTTTCTTATTGCTCCTCAATCAATACAGGATAACAATCAATAACATTTAACTTGAACACAAGAACTTTCCCTTATCTCTCCATTTGCTCGGGCACATAGCTCAGCGTGTAACAATCTTACTTTTATAGCATGGTCGACCACATGCCAGATCCCACCACTCATAGTTTTCTACCTCTAACTACCTATAAGTTAGGATCATAAGTGGGTACCAACCACAAGACCTATCACCATCAATTCATTTTGCCTAACTATCTTTTCGAGCATAACCCCGAGCCCAGCTTCTCATGGCGTCCCTCTAGGTAAAAACTTCCAAAGGGCATTCCCATAGGTGGGACGATATAATGCCAACAGATAACAAGTCACTTTCAAGCAATAATAAGAACATTATTCAACAACAATCAGTAAGGCCTATTCCAATAAACAAGATACGTGAAAAATTAGGGGAATTTTAACACTATTAGATCTACCAGACCATTTCAATATCACTATCACAATTGTCAAGATTAAGGGTTGCGCCGACAAGGCTGGGGTAGAAGGAACACAAATCTGACAATGTGAAGAAAGTCCTAGCCATCAGAATAAATAGAAATAGATTTGATATCAAAAGATAACTCTCACAGTGGTGTTTAATTTAGATATCAGATAATAAGATGGAATCGATATTAAACAATAACCCTCACAAAGGTCCTCAATTCAGATCACAGATAATAATTTTGGATTTTAAAATATATTTTAGATTTCAACAAATAAAGTACAGTGCAGAAACAAAAAACCCACACAGGAGCTTATCACGAATAACGAATAGTTAGAAAATATGCCAAATTGACAGACCCTCACCTCCAAAAGCTTACGAAGGCAGCTACAATCAATGGCCTACTGATATGTAGTTTTCTGCTCCTTGTCAAATAACCACGAACATGATTTACTTATCAAAACTCATATTTAACTAGGATAACCTCCAATAATTAAAACCTACTATTAACTATCTAAAATCAGTAACCACTCAATTAACTCGACATGAGACTTTGTACAGAATTATCATTAAGAAACAGTCTTAAAAATATAGCTAATTTACCATCGATTATAGGGTTCTTAATGATATGAGTAATAGATATAATCAATTTAGTTCCATATCAATATCCTAAGCAGTAATAGTAAGCCAATTAGTTCAATAACCCATTTATCGTTATTAAGGTCTAATTTTTCCAAATTTAGGGTTTTTCTAACTCAATAACTCCCCAATTATCACAATTGATATGATTTTGGGTCCAAAATTCCAACATCAACCATGCATGAAATACTTTCACTATGTAATACAATTTGAAACCAACTATTCAAAGGTACAAGACATTTAAATGAATGAAAATATGTAGAAACCCTAATCTTAATACCAATCTTTATCCAGAAACCCATAATCAAGACCTCAAAACCCAAACCAATTGCACTACCATGACCACCGCGATGAGGAGAATATCCTACCTGAGAGCTGCCGCCACAAAAAAATGTCAAAACCCCTACTATCCATCGCGTTTTGTCCTCTGTAGTCCAACGATCCAATTAATTTTCAGTTTCAAGGATTGGAAGACCTTCAATTGTGGCCACAAAGCCTCAACACAACTTTTTCACTGTCATACTACTCCTCTACGCAAGGTTACCAGCTTACTCCCTAAACTAAGGGCTTTTAGAAACACAGCCTAGATTGCCCCTCCACACTACCCTACCATGGATCACCACCTACCCACCGCAACTAGTTGTTGGGTTTTCAAGCCAGGTTTCTCTGCCAATGTGCATGTGATGGCCAAGGGTTGCTGATGGTAATGAAAGGTAATTGGTGATGTTGGGTAATGGAAATAGTCGCCAATGTAGGGGCTACCGCAAGTCATCAATGATAGTGAAAAGAAAATGGAATAAAGGTAAGGTAAAGAATGAAGAAACGGGTGTTTTATAAAATTCAACTTTTAAGTTTTGCAATTTAGTCCTTAGTGTTTGTTAAGTTAAGCAACTAAGTCTTCTATTTAATTGAAATAATGTCCTAACCCTAATTTACTAAAAAAGTTCTATGCAAGCCCTTAAATTTTCCAATTTCATTCAATTAAGTTCTCAAAAATTACAAATTAGCCCTAAGAAATTTAATTAAATTAATAATGATATAAGAAATAGTTAAATTTCACAAAATTGAAAATAATAAATTTGAAATTCTATGATCATAAAATTTTGGGGTGTTACAAACCTCCTTCTCTTAAGAGAATTTGGTCCCCATATTCTTACCTAAATATTGAAAAAGTTCAGGGTATTGTTGATTCATGAGATCTTTTCGCTCCCATGTTGCTTTTGCCACATCATGGTTGCACCATAATACCTTCATTTAGGGAATCTTTCGATTCTTAAGTTCTTGGAATTGTCGATCTAGGATGCATATTAGCTATTCTTCATATGTTAGATCACCCTTCAACTGCATACACTCATGTGAAAATGATGTGAAAAGGATCAAGATAGTACTTTCGAAGTTGTGATATATAGAAGACATCATGTATTCTGCCAATTCTCGGGGTAACATAAGACAATAAGCTATCAACCCAATTCTTTCAAATATCTCATACAGCCTAACATATCTTAGATTGAGCTTTCCGCCCTTACTGATTCGTCTAATTCCTTTCCTTGGGAATTTCTTGAGAAATACCCTATCACTAACTTTGAACTCTAAATCCTTCTTTCTAGTATTTGTGTAACTTATGTATCTATCCTGAGTAGCCTTCATCATTTGCTTAATCAATTACACTTTTTCAATAGTTTCTTACATTAGCTTAGGTCTTATAGTATTTGGTGACTTGTCAATATTGCCTTGGTATTCTTCTAAATCCCAATATATTGGTGATCGGCATTTGCTATTGTATAAGACTTCATACAATGCTATTTGAATGATAGATTGATAACTATTGTTATAAGCAAACTCGATCAAAGGGAGATGTTGAATCCAACCTCCTCCAAAGTCAAAAACACATGCTCGAAGCATATCTTCTAATATTTTGATGACTCTTTCTGATTACCTATCTGATTGTGGATGAGTTGTAGAATTGAACCACAATCGAGTCCCCAAATGCTTCTGTAGACTTTTCCATAGTCTTGAAGTAAACTTTGGGTCTCAATTTGACACAATGCTAGTGGGGATTCCATGCAGTCGAACTATCTCTTTTATGTACAGCTCCACTAGCTTCTCAACGTTATACTGTGTTCCAATTGACAGAAAATGTGCAAACTTGGTCAATCAATCTACTATCACCCAAATACTATCATATGCCCCCATCCCATGCTATTAGCCGACCAATTACAAAATCCATTGTGACCTATTCCCATTTCCAGTTAGGAATAAGGAGCGATTGTAACAACCCTAATGGTCGTTGATGTTCTATCTTTACTAGTTGAGTAGTCAAACACTTCCGCACATAATCCGCAATATCTCTCTTCATTCCATTCCACCATAATTATTTCTTTAGATCTTGGTACACTTTCATGCCCCCCAAATATATTATGAATCTCATTTTACATGCCTCCTTTACTAATCTCTCTTTCATCCCTTCTGGCACACATATCCTTTTACGGTACATAAAGGTACCTTGGTTATCGAGGCTGAATTCAGACTCTTCAAAATTGCCAAGCATCCCCTCTTATTTCAATATCCATTCATCTCAATCTTGAGCTCACCGAATTTCCTCGTATAGTTTAGGCTATACTTTTACCCATATAACTAAAGTCGTTGTTTTAGTCTTAACACAATACCCTTGTTTTGGCTTTTGGATGTTTCTAATACGTGCAAACAAGCTAACCGAGCTTTTTGACTCAATACATCTACTACTATATTTATTTTTCCAAGGTGGTAGGTGAAGGAGAAATTATAGTCTCCCAAAAACTCCATCTATCTATGCTACCACATTTTTAAATCTTTTTGTGAATGTAAGTACTTGAGGCTTTTGTGGTCTGTGTATACCTCAAATATTGCTCCGTATAGATAATATCTCCACTTCAATAATGGAAAAATGACTGCAACCAACTCTAAGTCATGAGTGGGGTAGATTTCTTCATGAGGTTTCAATTTCTCAAGTGTATGAGCGATCACACGTCCCTTCTGCATCAATATGCATCCCAATCCCTTATTAAAAGCATCTATATACACCACAGAGCCCTATAGGCCGTCTAGAAGAGCTAAGACCGTGGCCACAGTTAGATGATGTTTTAACTCTTGAAAGCCACAATTAGATGATGTTTTAACTCTTGAAAGCTTCTCCTGTAATCATCATTCCAGTAAAAAGGTTGATCATTCTATTTCACCTTGGTCAAAAGACTGACTATTTTAGAAAAATTTTGAACAAATCTTCGATAATAGCCAACTAACCCTAAGAAGCTTTAGACTTTAGTAACATACTCAATCCTCTTCCAATTGACTATTACTTCCACCTTAGAAGGGTCAACTTTGATCCTATTTTGGGTGATGATATACCCCAAGAAAGCTATTTTCTCTATCCAAAATTCACACTTGCTGAATTTGGCACATAGCTGATGTTCCTTTAGAGTCTTGAGAACAATGTGCAAGTGCTTCACATGCTCTTCTCTGGATTTGGAAAACCCCAAAATTTCATTGGTGAAGATGACTATAAACTAGTTTAGATACGATCTAAAAATTGATGTATTAAGTCCATGAGTGCTGCTAGTGCATTAGTCAATCTAAAGGGCATTACCATAAATTCAAAGTGATCGTACCAAGAATTGAATGCTATATTTAGGATATCATCATCTCTAATTTTTAATTGGTAGTACCACTGCCTCAAATCTAGCTTCAAAAAGATTTTAGACCTTTGTAGTAAATTAAACAACTCGTCTACATGGGGTGGGAATACTTATTCTTGATTGTGACCTTGTTCAATTGTCTGTAATTGATGCACATCCTTAGAGTCCCATCCTTCTTTTTGATAAATAGTATTAGGGCTCCTAAAGGGATGTGCTAGGTCTAATGAACCCTTTTTTCCCATAACTCTTAAAGTTGGTTCTTCAGTTCTTTAAGTTTCATAGGTACTATTCAATAAGGGGCCTTAGAAAAAGGTGTGGTCCCAAAGAGAGTATGAATTACAAATACTATCTCTTTGTCTAAAGGTAACAATTTTAATTCTTCTAAAAATACTTCTGCGTACTCAGCTACCACTTCCATCTCCTTAATCTTAACTGTATCTCAAGACTTATTGATAAGGTATGCCAAAAATCCTTGCCCACCTTTCCTCAAAATCTTCCTAGCCTCTAGCGCAGATATAATAAGTACTGATGAGGTATCATTTATGGGATGGCGTATAGGTACTAATATCTTATCCATGAGAGTAAGGCACTTTATATAACAATTTACCTGTGCTTGATGTTTATATAGCCAATCTATTCCAAGGAACAAATCATATCTTTGTATAGGCATTTGTATAAGATTGTCTAAATATACCTTATCCCCAATCAAAATTGGGCAATCTCAATAGATTGCATCCATTGTTAACCCTATTCCTAAGGGTGTTCGAACTTCTATATGATAAGCCAAAATTTTAGGCTGCATATTTAATTTTTCATACATATTTATAGATATGAAAGAATACAAAGCTCTGGGATCATACAAGGCATTTCCAATCATTTTGGAAATAGAAATTATACCTTTAACCACATTAGATGGATCAAGCACTTCTTCTCCAGTTATGGCATATGCTTATGCTCAAACCTTTAGCTTCCCACCAGATCCTGCAACATGTTTCCTTTTTTCTGTGGGGGCTGGCTTCCTTAGATTGAGGCAGTCCTTGATGAGGTGCTGATCACTGCCACAGTTTATGAATTTATCATGCATTTTCTAGCATTCTAACTCATCATGACTCAACTTTCCACAAAATCCACACATCTTCGATGCTGAATTCGTGGCTCCACTAGTCTGATAAACTCGCTGACTAGCACCCCCAATTAGTAACTTTGGTTACTTTTTCCCAGAGTTGTTCTACCCAACAGGTGATAACCTCTCCTTTCACCCTTTCTTTTTAAACTTTTTAATCTCCCTCAAATCTGATTCTACCTTAGTGCTTTACTCACCGCACAATTATAGTTTGAAAGTTCACATGATAGAAAGCCCTATCTAATTTGGGTTGTAACCCTTCCACAAACTTATGAACTTGCTGCCTCTTATCTATAATTATATAAGGTACATATCAAATTAGTTAGCTAAATATAGCTTCATACTGACTGACTATGAATGTCCCTTGGAATAACTCCATGAATTCTCTTTCTTTGGCATACTTGATCACCTCAAGTACAGATTTTTTCCATAAACTCCAGAGTAAAGGTTTCCCACGTTCATTGAGTTCTCTTTGTAGTCTACCTATAATCAATCAATTTCCACCAATTGTGTGCAAGACCATCCAGTAGAAATATGGCATATCATATCTTCTATTCATCTAGATATTGCAGGGTTTCAATTATCTTTTCTAAGCTCTTTATCCACATCTCGACTTTTTTTATCATTATGTTTCCCTAGAAATTTTGGGGGTTGCAATCAAAGGAACATATCTAAAGCTCGATCCTTTGTAGGCTCTTTGGCATTTCCTACTCGATTACCTTGTCCATGCTACTAACAAAACTACATAAATTATTGCCACATTTGGGACATGGTCTCAGTTGGCTGACCCACACTTGATTGATTGACCTGAGGGGTCTATGAAACCTCTTCCTCTGGTAGGGTACGATGCTCAATGGGTGCTCTTTACCTAAAGACACGCTATGTGGTATCTCATGAACTGAGCAGCCTCCCTCTTCCCCACCGACCTACTTAAGGCAATTCAAGTACATCAGAACCTTCACAGGATGCCATTATTTCCTTTAGATCATCCTTAACTCCTTCTCAGTTACTGCTGCCAAGATTACACAATGACATCTAAAGTTAGTATCAAAAGTTTAGTCTTAAAGACATAGTTAAAAAGTATTTGACAAATCAAATCAAGTTTGGACAACAACATCAAATTATTAAAGGTTAGCCAGTAACTTTTATCACCACCCTAACCTTATTCACAATTCTTACCTAACTCATCTCATATAAACAACTGAGGTTTTCCCCTTAAAATAAGTTTAAGGTTAATATTCAAAAGTAAAGTCTACAACTAGTGTGCTACATTAGATATAGGCCCCTTTTTCCAACAGGCTCGTCATGTATTCTCTTAATACCTATTTACCAAGGTCATAATTAAACCTAGGCATGAAACCACCTCTATAGCACCCCTCACTTGGAGTATCACCCTAAGTGGAGGAGCCACCAATTCAAACTTGAAATCTAAATCAAATGACAAGTAAGAAACTTGAAATTTAACATCTCAAAAGTGAAACAACTTACTCTAACCCAAAAGGTCACTCCATAAGCATAATAAATATATACTCCAAGTATCTTAAGATCATACAACATTTATGAAACATCTCTTAGCTAACAGTCTTAATTAGGTGTAAACTATATATACAACCATATACTTAATCTATTATAAAATAACTTCTTCTAAAATATGAGCTTTTGTTTCTCATCTAGACCTATTTGGGAAAATAAAGGATAACAAGGAGAATGAGTCTTAAGGACTCAGTAAGGGAAATAAATAATAGAAGTTGAAGAAAAAAATATTGAATTGCAACAACAAATAGCAAGACCTTTTGATAACAATTTAGATGATCAAATCATGATTAATAGGAATCAGATTTAAACTCATAAAAACATAAAATATGTAAACATTTAGTAGGCCTATTGGCATCCTTCCTTATTGCTTCTTGATCAACATAGGATAACAATCAATAACATTTAACTTGAACATAAGAACTTTCCCTTATCTCTCTATTTGCTTGAGCACATAGCTCGATGTGTAAAAATCACTTTTATGGCATGGTCGACCACATGCCAAATCCTACAACTCATAATTCGTTACCTCCAACCACCTGTAAATCAGGATTTTAGGTGGGTACTAGCCAAAAAACCTGTCACTATCGATCTATTCCGCTTGGCTATCTTTCTGGACCTAGCCCCAGGCTGAACTTCCCATGACGTCCCTTCGAGTGGAAACTTCCCAAGAGTATCCCCATGGGTGGAACAATATAAAGCCAATAGATAGCAATTCACTTTCAAGCAATAACAGGAACCTTATTCAACAGCAGCCTGCAAAGCCTATTCCAATAAACAAAATACATGAACAATTAGGAGGACTTTTAACACCATTAGGTCTACCAGACCTTTTCAATATTACTATTATAATTATCAAGATCATGGGGTGAGCTGATAAGGTTGGGGTATAAAGGATAGAAATCTGACAATGTGAAGAAAATCCTAGGCACTAGAATAAATAGAAATAGATCCAATATCAAAAGATATCCCTCACAAAGGAGTTCAAATAAGATATCAGATAATAACACGAAATTGATATCAAATAATAACCCTCACAGTGGCGTGCAATTCAGATAACATATAATAATTTTGGATTTCGAAACATATTTTAGATTTCAACAAATAAAGTATGGCACAAAAATAAAAAACCCACACATAGGCTTATCACGAATAACAAATAGTTAGAAAAGGTGCTAGATTAACAGACCCTCATCTCCAAAAGCCTACGAAGGCAGCTACAATCAATGGTCTACTGATATGCAGTTTTCTACACCTTGTCACCTAACCACGAGAGTGATTTACTTATCAAAACTCATATTCAACCAGGATAACCTCCAATAATTAAAACCTAATATTAATTATCGAAAATCAATAACCACTCAATTAACTTGACATGCGACTTTGTATAGAATTATCATTAAGAAATATTCTTAAAAATATAGCTAATTTACCATCGATTATAGGGTTTTTAATGATACAAGTAATAAATATAATTAATTCAGTTCCATATCAATATCCTAAGCAGTAATAATAGGCTAATTAGTTCAATAACCCAATTATCATCATTAAGGTCCAATGTTTTCAAATTTAGGGTTTTTCTAACTCAATTAACTCAATAATTACCCAATTATCACACTTGATATGATTTTGGGTCCAAAATTCAAATATCAACCATGCATGAAATGCTTGCACTACCTAATATAATTTGAAGCCAACTAATCAACGGTACAAGACATTTAAATGAATGAAAATGTATAAAAATCCCAATCTTAATATCGATCTTTATCTAAAAACCCACAATCAAAACCTCAAAATCCTAAACCAATCACCCTACCATGGCCACTGTGATGAAGAGAATATCCTACATGAGAGCCATCGCCGCTGCTAGAAAATGTCAGAACCACCACCACTAGCCATGTTTTGACCTCCTAAGTCCAATAGTTTGATTAATTTCCAGTTTTGACCCCTAGAAGACATTCAACTATGGCCAGAATACCTCAACACCACTTTTCTGCTTCCGTGTCTGTAACCCTCTTTTTTGTCATTGCTGCCACACTACTTGTCCAGGCAAGGTTACCAGCTTGCTATCTGAACCAAGGGCTTTCAGAAACACAGCCTAGACTAACCTTCCAATGCTGCCCTGCCATAGATCTCCACCTATCCACTGTGGCTAGTTGCTGGGTTTTTGAATTAGGTTTCTCTGCCGGTGTGCATACGGTGGCTAAGGGTTGCTGGTGGTGAGGAGAGGTAGTTGGTGATGTTGGATAATAGAAATAGTTGCCAGTATGGGGGCTACCAAGAGTCGCTGGTGATGGTGAAAAGCGAATAGAATAAAGGTAATGTGAAGAATGAAAAAATGGGTGTTTTATAAAATTTAATTTTTGAATTTTGCAATTTAGTCCTTATTGTTTGTTAAGTTAATCAATTAAGTTTTCTATTTAATTAAAATAATGTCTTGACCCTAGTTGACTAAAAAGGTTCCACGCAAGCCCTTAAATTTTTCAATTTTATTCAATTAAGTTCTCAAAAATTACAAATTAGCATCAAGAAACTTAATTAAATTAATAACAATATAAGAAATAGTTAAATTTCAAAAAATTGAAAATAGTAAAATTTAAATTCTATAAATCATAAAATTTCAGGGTGTTACAACAAAGTTAAAATAATAATAAATTAATAAAGTAATTATAAATTTAAAATTTATTTTAAAATAGGATTTAATGGGGATATAAAGATGACATTAGAATGTAAAAAGAAAATATAGAAAAAAAATTATTATGT
The DNA here is from genome assembly GCA_014898725.1 of Jacaranda copaia. Lineage (NCBI taxonomy): Eukaryota > Viridiplantae > Streptophyta > Magnoliopsida > Lamiales > Bignoniaceae > Jacaranda > Jacaranda copaia. The sequence goes on from JACGDI010005515.1 coordinate 2,382,579, forward strand.
TTAACTAATCTGAAATTCTTTATGTAAGTATAATTAGATCTTCATATTATATTGCACAAATAGCAGGGGGTCAAAAAACAAAAATAACAAAGAACGTTGTTAACCTTTCAAGCAAATGAAAGTTTTAAAAGAATTAAAAAATAAAATTGTATATATATTTGCATGGATTAAATCATGCCCAATGTTATAAACTAAAAATGTTAATGGGTAAATTTTTTGTTAATACAACCAACCATCTCATAATCTTTTTCAAATAAATAAAGAAAGATTTAAGAATATATACTGATGAAGTAGTATATAGAATTTTTGAAAGGTGGCTGAATTATACACCTGTAACTACATGGATATAAATAAAAAATAAAATTAAATGAAATTTTTTAAAAATTATAAATATTCAAAAAATGACACAAAATTTAAAATATTAAAATCAAAGACATAGATCTCATCCTATAAAATTACAAAATTAGATTAATAGAAAAAGATAATTTAAAAATAAAATACAAAATTTAACAAATAAATTGACGACTTGATTTAGGGATTGAGCAAAAATATACTAAATGCAAAACGGTTTAAATAAAATAAAAGTTTAATGATAGAATTTATTGAAGGTTGAAGAGAAAATTGTAACTTATAAAAATGAAACAAGGTTAAAAAATATTAAAAACATCTAATACATCTCATTTCATCTCATAGAATTATAAAATTAAATGAATAAAAAGATTTAAAAATAAAATAAAAACAAAATAAATGATCTAATAACTTAAACTAATTAATAAAAAAAAAAAGATATAGAGTTTACAAATTTAATAACAAATAAAAACTAAATGATAGATTTTATTTATGGTTGGAAAGAAAATTTTGGAAATTAAAACTCAAAAAGTCTCTTCCATCATGTAATACATCTAAATTAAATAAATAAAAATAAAATAAAAAATGTGAACAATAAAATCAAGCAAACAATAAATATTTGAAGAATGAAATAATGATGCACACAAAGAGATTTGGGGGGGCGGGGAGGCTACGAGTTGAGAGTATTAATAAAATGGCTGCCAAAATAATATATATATATATATATAGTGGTATAGATATAAATTAGTTATTAAAGATAAGAGAAAAAATATAAAAAAAAATTATCCAATTATAGAAGTCAAATAATCTAGAAATCTTCCACATATTAAGAATAGAGATGAAAGAAATTTTGTTGATAAAATACAATTGTTATTTGGTATTAGAGTTAAACAAAGAATTGATTGTTCCAATCAAGAAAATGATTTCAAAAATTTAAATATCTGTAAATATAATTGACAATATCAAATTAATGATCAATAACTAATGAATTTTTTTTAAATTAACAAAAAAAATTAAAATTCTACAAATTCATAATTTGGTCCAAATTGCACAAATGCAAATCCCACACCAATATGCCATATAATTATACTAGCATGTACTCGGTGCAATGTATTGGAAAGAATTTTAATGATATTAATTTATTTTATAATAAATTTATTTTACTGTGTAATTAAAATGAATCCTATCTATTTTTAGTATTTAAAGAAAAAATTTATTACTAATTAAATAAAATAATACGAATATTTCAATTTAAAGATATTATGCTTGAAGATAGTTTGTACTTAAATAAGTTGTGGAATATGAAGAATTTCTAACTCTAAGTTTATAAATTATACAAAAAAATTTAAAAGGATAAAATTTAAAAAAATAAATGAAAGAATTAATAAAATAAAAAAGAGCATAATATTTAACTAAATATGCTTTTAAATTACACACACACACTCACATATATATTTATATATTTATACATACATACTTTGATATGATATGTAAGCAAATAGTTTTTTTAAAATATAAAGTTTTTTTTAATATAATTTCTTAATGATGTGGAAATTATAATTACAATTTTCATGAAATTTGCAATTTTTAAATGTTAAGTGTTTTTTGTTAGAGTAAATATGTAAACATCTTTATATTATGTCTATGAAAATAACTTACATTAGGTTATTATTTGATAACTAATTCAATGGGTAGCTTGTAATATGTAATTTTTATAAACTAAAATATCTCTTGCTATTCTATAACACTCTAATAAGTAAAACTTATTTATATTATTTATATATGTAGTTATTTTATTATTTTTAAAATTATGAAATAACATATATTATGCATGGGACTAAATAATAAGTAAATTTTCAATATTCAATTCAAAATAAAATATAACTCTCTCATATATAGGTTTCTTTTGTAAATATATAAATATGTATAATTAATTAAATGAATGCTTACTTCCAATCAAACGTTTTTGATTTGACATCATTAATTCATCTCAAAATATTTTGCATGAATTATTATAAGCAAAAATATTAAAATAAAGAAATAATTATAAGATTTTTAACTAAATATATTGAATATAAAAATTGATATTATTTGCTATATTAAGTAGTCATTTATCAAGCTTTTGAAAATTTTCAATTATGTCAACTATATATATCCCATATAAAAAACTTATTTCAAATAACTAAAAATGGGTTCTCTATTATATTTCGAAAAAAATAAAATAATTTAAATAAATAATATAAAATAAAGTTTAGAGATTATAATTGTTGTAGGAAGTAATTTTTAATATTTGAAATATTCTTCATATTAAATTATTTGTTATATTCTATATATAATTTTATTAAAAATATTTTACATATCTAAAAAATATTATTGTAAAAATAATTAAATTTTAAAGATTTTAACAAATTAAGCTCTTATATATAAGTCAATTTATAACTATTCATTTCTCAAACTTCTAGTTCTTAATATAGATCATGAAATATTATTAAATTAGCACGTGCTTGATTTGATGCACCAGAAAGAATTTTAATATTAAAATAATTTATTTTATAATAATATTTATTATGTGATTAAAAATGAATCGTAATTATTTTTAGTATTCAAAGAAAAAAATTCATTCCTAATTAAATAAAATAATATAAATACTTAAATAAGTTGTGGAATATTAAGGATTGCCAACTCTAAATGAAAGAATTAAGAAAATAAAAGTAGAGAAATTTTTTTATTGAATACACTTTTCAAATTAGATGTATATTTGTACATACATATTTTGATATGATAAGTAAGTAAATATTTTTTATATAATTTCTTAATGATGCGAAAGTTACAGTTACAATTTTCATGGCAATTGACATTTTTAAATGTTAAGTGTTTTTTTTAGAGTAAACATGTAAATCTCTTTATACTTTGCCGATGAAAATAACTTACATCATGTTACTATTCAATAACTAATTTAGTGCATAGCTTGAAACTTGCAATTTTTATAAATAAAATATCTCTTAATTTTCTATATAACTCATAAATAAAATTTATTTATATTTATTTATATATATAGTTATTTTATTATTTTTAAAATTACCAAATTTAACACCCCTAGATTTGTAAACACGAAAAAGTCCAAAAATTTGAATTTCACAAATTAAGTTAAAATTAAATTTTAAGAGGAAGATAATAATAGGGGTCAAAAGAATTGCATTTAAATTCCTAGGACCTCAATCGAATATTAAGAAGCTTGTGGGGTTCAAAAATCAACCAAAAAGGACTCAATTGCAAAGGTTTAAAAATTATTGAGACTGTGTAAGGCACTTAAGAAGTTGAGAGAGAGAGCAATTAAAAGTTAGCAAATTAGTGGGTTCAATTGCATACAGGCAAACAATTCTGGGGTGAAATTGTGATATTGGAAAAAATTAAAAATTAAAAGTAGAAGACATTGTCATCTTCATCACTACACACCCCTATTTTTAGCATGCAAACCTGTCATCTTCTTCACCAACCCATTTTCATTAGTGCTAGTGAATTCAAGAAACAAACCAGCCATTCTCTTCCTCTCGTCACAACAAACACAATGGTACCCACATCATCTAGAAACTCTCGGTAGGATGACGATTGTGAACAATTGAAAGGTGGCCAACGGCAGTGGTGGTGGGTCTTGTAGCTTCGACGGTCAAAACTTGGAAATTGAAGGTGTATTCTGACGGGCTTAAAGAGTAGAATGTAAAGGTCCATTCAATTTTGTGATTGGACCATCGATTGGAAAGTAATTTGAGGAAGAAAGCACGACGACTTCGATGCCTCTGGCTATTTTTTTTAAAATTAAATGACAATTAGGTGACGGATCATAAAATTGATTGGAGGCTTGTGACCAGCATGGCAAGGCACACTTGGTGGTGGTGGCCATGCACAACTCCAATGAGCGGCCGCTGGCAGTGTCAATTCCAATAGCCAAGAAGTGGAAACTCCAAAAGGATGATCCAAACGCATACAGGCTAGTTTTGAGCTATGAATTAACCTCAAACTTAATCAATTTGATAAACTTTTGTTTAAATTATTAAATGTTTCCTACTTCAATTGTAGTAACTTGTTTACTAGATTTCAGTGTAAATTTGAGTTAACTAAACCAAATTATGATGTTAGACTAAAGTAATTGGATATGATACAATTATAAATGAGGTGGACCCAGATTCAATAATAAAAGACTAATTATTATCTGATTAAATTAATTAATATAGTTGAGAAGCAAGTTTATGAATCGGCAATGAAAAATTTGCTTGTATGAAAAAATATATTAAATTCGTGGACATTGGTTAAATTAATTAGTTATGGACTAAAAATATTACTTTAGTTGTTAGCTATGACAATGAAATATAGACTTGAAAATTGAATAAGGACATAATTAATATTAATTAAGCCAATGTGATATATTAGAATGTCGGAATTGTAAAATGAGAATAAAAAATGACTATTACAAAGGAAAGTACTAAATTTATAAGTATAAGCTAAATTTATTAGTCATGGCCTGAGAATATTGATTTGGGTATTAATAATGAAACTAGAATCAAGGATTGGAATTTATAAAACATGTAAATAATATTGTTTGACCCAAGTAGCATGCTTAGGAAGTCAAAGTTATAAATTAAGATAATAATTGATCATTATAGATAAGTATGCTAATTTCAAGAAAATGAACTCAAACTTTAATAAAAGAATAGTACTTTTGATTGTCTAAATGTGCTCATTATCGGCCAAGCATCTAGATTTAGGTGGTCGGAAGGAAGGAAGTTACTATATTTGAATACCTTGACACAGATATTAAATAAAATGCAAACTTGTGAGGAAATAAATGAACAACATAACTAAAAAATGTTTAAATAATTATATTTACTGATAGTAGAAGCTATTTGGTAGGGTTAATACTTATATCGCATTCTGGTTGAAAATAGGATATGAGGACCTAGGCATTTCAGGCTAGCAAAGGATTCCTATTGTTGGCATAAAATACAGGCGAAGTTATAGCCCTTTTATTGCTAGGAAAAAGAATATGTTTGTTAAATATAAATCTTGATTTGTTCATGTGATTCTATTTGTTTGCCATCGTCCTAATGTTCAAAGCACTTGTTGAGTTTGATAAATTCATGTTCTTTGCAGTTCCTAGCCTTGTCGACTAGTTTCGTGAATGATTCATTAACCTTTTAAAAATATTGTTAATATAGTCTTACCAACTGAGTAATTCATTATTTTCTTAATTCATTGTTTTGAACTATTATTGAAATGATCTTGCTGACCAACTATTTTTATTATTTCTTGAGTTTGTTATTTCGAACTATTATATAGAAGGTCTTGCTGATCGATTGTTTTACTATTTTCCTAAACTACCTACCTTAAAGTCATTGTATTCAATTGTTATTCATTAGTGGTATTGTTGTTTAAATTCTGAATCCACTGTTGGAAAACCAACTTTTTACCAATGCTCCTTGGGGATGCCCTTAGGAGAAATTGAGCCTAGGACTATGACCAAAAAGATAACCAGGCAGAATAAATTGATGGTGACTTGTCTCCCAGTTAGCACCTACTATGATCCTAACCTATAAGTAGTTGGAGTTAGCTGTCTGCAAGCGCGAAATTAGCATGTGATTGGACATGCCATATTGATCGACCATCCAAGCTGATCACTCAAAAAATGGAGAAATAAAGGAATTATTTCATACCAATCTATAGGAGTCATAAGGTTGGAGACCCACTAGTAGCTCCACCATTTAAGTATGTTTCTAATTGACTATTGAGCACCACTATTTACCTATATTTCTTATTAACTGTTAAGCTCTACTGTTTGTATACCGTATTCCTTACTGTTTGGTTCTCACTTATGATTGATTCATTTTGAACCTTGTTTATTCAAATCAATTTGTACAAGTTCATGTCGTTAGGCAATTGGCTTCATGCTAACATTTCTGCGAATACCTACGTCCCTAATTTCTTTCAAAGTGTCATAGCTCTCTTTTCTTATTTTGCATTTATATGTGAATTTATGGTCACTTCACCTCACTAAATCCTTAGGACTTACAACTCTTCTATGTTTTAATTCTTTTCCCCAAATAAGATGTGAAAGCTGATTGAAGGTTTGAGCAAGTTCGTATCTAATGTAAATAGTTGTTAGATGTTCAAGACTATTAAACTTGTTATGAGAAATTTGGGTTTGTAAGCTTGACCCATAGCATCTTATATAAATGTTTTGTTTGCATGTGGTTTTATGATGCTAGTATCCATTAATTGTTCAGGGTTTTCTAATTATGTGTTGGGATGCTAGATTATAAATATTATGTATCAAAAGTGCTATAATATTAGTAGTTTATTTGGATGAAGTTGTTTTGCACTTACGTGCAGTTTAGTCATTGTATGATACTGTTATATTGATATGAGTAGCACCTCGACTTGAGGCAGGCACCTCTCAGGTGGGCCACTATATCAAATGACACATTTATGTACATGAATAAAATAATAATTAAATTTTCAATATTTAATTGAAGATAAAATATCACTCTCTCATATATAAGGTTTTTTATAAATATATAAATATGTATACATAATTAAAAGGGTACTAATAACTTTCAGTCAAACTTTTTTTATTTGACATCATTAGTCCATGTAAAAATATTTTTATGAATTATTATAAACAAAAATATAAAAATAAAGTAGGTGATATAATTATAAATTATTTAACTAAATATATTGAAAAATATAAAAATTGATATTATTTTCTATTTAAGTAGTTATTTATCAAGCTTTTGAAAATTTTCATTTATGTCATTTATATAAGTCCCATATGAATATTTCATATAATTGAAAATGAGTTCTATATTTTATTGGTTAAAAAGTAAAATGATTTAAATTAATAATATAAAAATAAATTTCAAAGTTTATAGTTGTTGCAGGAAGTAACTTTTTACATTTGAAATATTCTTCAGATTAAATTATTTTGTAACACCCTAAAATTCCAATTGGTAAAAATTTTAAAATATGTATAATTTTAATTTGATTGTATAAAAAAAATCCGGGGGTCAAAATGTAAATAGGAAAGAATTTAATTGAAAGAGATTTGAAAGTTTTGGGCTAATTTATAAATATTTTGGGTCCACTAGGTCAATTTAGGGCACTTATTAGTTGAGGGATTAGATCGAAAGTTGAGGAAAAATTCTGGAGGCCAATCTGTGATTATGAAAAATTGCCATTTAAATAGCAATCCCCTTTCCCCCCAAATTTTATTCAATTTCCTGCATGGAACCCCCTCTTTTCTCTTCGGCAAATTCCTTCTAGTGATGGCAAAACCTTGAAACCAAACCAACCACTTGCTTCCTATAACACACCTAAAAATTTAATTGGTAAAAGTTTAAATACCATTATTTAATTTAAAATATATATATATATATATATATATATCTGGGGGGTCAAAACATAAATAGGAAAAGAGTTAATTGTAAGATATTTGAAACTTTTGGGGATTCGATTAAAATTATTTTTGGTTAAATAGGTCAATGTAAGGCACTCAATAAACGAGGGACTAAATTGAAAAAAGAAAGAAAGTTTTGGGCTTCAATATGTGAATTTGAAAAAATTGCCTTTTAAATAGCATTCCCCCCACCCACCCTATTTTCGTTCAATTTCCGCATGTAGTCCCTCTCTTCCTCTTTGGTGAATTCTTCTATGATGCCTGCAAAATTCAAAACTAGTTGTACCAATCTCTTCCTTTCAGCTTAAGGAACATATAGATACCAAAATCTCACACAAACCACCAATGAAATAATCAAAATTTGAGTGAGGAAATTAGATAGTGGTGGAAGTGGCAAATGCGATGTCACTAACGACAGAAGCTGGAGCTTGAGTGGTAGGTTGTGATAGGTTTAACTCAAGGAGCATATTGGTGCCTTTAATTTAACAAACGAGCTAGTGATGGAGAACAATTAAACACAATGGTAAGCGAGAAACTCAATTTCATTTTCTAGCAAATTGGATGGTAAATTAGCAACAAAGATAAAAATTGATTGAGGCGTTTGATTATGGGTGTTGAGACGCATAAACTAGTAGTGGTATTTAGCAACTTTGGTGGTGGTGGTGGTGGTGGTGGTAGTGGTGGCAGCAGCGGCAGCGTACAGTAAACCTGAGTTAGAATTTTCATCTCGTTGTGGTGGTCACATGTGTGGTGTTGATTTGTGGTGATCGAGCTTCAATAATAAGATCTTTGGTAAAAATCATTTGGAATTGGGGTTGTTACCAATTGACTTTTATTGTTCTTGTTACCTTGCCATTCTTGTATAATAAAATGATATGGAATAAACATGTTTGGAACCAAGACTATGGGATGCATGTATACATATAATATAGAGGACTTGGATTTACAATATATATAGTCTTTGATTAATTAAATTAAATTAGGTAATTAAAAACCTTAATTTTATGTATGTAAATATATGGAACTTAATTATTAAAGATTGGATAGCTAGATTTAATCATTGTAATCTTATAATCAACTTTGTGTAACATCATGAAGACTAAATATTATAGGAATCTGAATTGATTTATCAATTGGAACATATATGGCCCTTGTAGCTATTATAGTGATAGTATCTTAATTAGCATGTTACCTTATGGTATTTTCATAATCAATCTTTAAAATATTGTGTTAATTGTAAAACAATGGATATTAAGATATAAATGGCTTAGTTATTATTTAAAGGCCAATACAAGCATTTTGACATTAAGCACATTCATTTGAAATGGGTGACGAAAAGCCAAGATTTGCAAGAAAGTGGGTGACGAAAAGCCAAGATTTGCAAGAAAGTAGAGCAGGCGTAACATTTTTTGTGAAAATTAAAGTGAGGGTTAAGCTTATCTGTCTTTTGCGAATTGAATAATTTTTTATGCATAGATTCTCTATGTTGACTGGTCAAATTGAATTGTATTTGTTCTGGTGTCCAAAAATCTTATTGTGTTATTTTCTATTTGTCCTATATGCCCTACAGTTTTGCCATCATTATGAACACAACCATTCCACATACACCCAAATTTGGTTAGCAGACCACCAGAAAATTGAAGCTAAAAATTGGGCAGCGGTGGTGAGTGGTGGATGCAGTAGCTCAGTGATGAAAGCTTATGTTTGGAAGGTAGGTTTTGTAGGGCTCAGCTTAGAGAACAACCTGGTGTCCTCAATTTCCAGCATTAACCACCGGTAGTGACGGAATTTAACAAAATTGGAGATGACAATGGTGACAAAGTAGTAAGATTCAGGCTCCAATTGACAGCTAATTCTACAATTAAACTAGAAATTCATCTGGGCATTTTACTATACGCAGTAAGACACATCGATTGATGGTGGTAGTTACCAACTTCGGTAGTGGCGCAAAGCGGTCCTGAGATAAAATCTTCATCTCATCACAGTAATGGCATGAATGGTGTTGTTCTGTGGTGATTAGGCTTCAAAAATATGCTTTTCAAAAAAAATTTTTTGGAATCAAAGTTGCTACCAATTGATTAATGTTGTTCTTGTTACCTTATGAAATCTTGTATTTTGAAATGATAAGGGAAGAATATGTTCGGAATCAAGATAATGGGATACATGATTATATATAATGTTAAGTCGACCTAAATTTGTAAAATATATATAATTCTTGATTAATTAAGTTAATATAGGAAACTAAAACCTTAATAAAAGCACGAACATCTTTAGGTTAGGGTTGTTAGCCAATTCTATGTACTAAGCATGCCCAATTAGGATTGGGGATAGAGAGTATCCAACTAATCTTATAAAAATACCTATTCAAGAATATGATTTTATACTTGGAATGGATTAGCCAAACCAGCATCAGGCACAAGTGAATTGTTACACCAAATGTAACACTCTTGGAGATAAGATACCAATACTGACACGTCATTCCACATATACAACTTCACCGATATCTATTTATCTGTAATATAGGGTAGGAAAATTCTAAGGGAAGGAGGACAAGGATTTCTAGCATACCTTATAAATAAAACCTAGGACACGGCCAAAATAGAAGAAATAGAAATAGTAGCTCATTACCTTGATATATTTTTGGAAAAGCTAAACTCATTAATACTTGACTAAGAGATAGAGTTTATTATTCACACTCTTCCTGGTGCCACGCCTTTCTCTAAAAGCCCCTATCGAATGGCGCTTGCAAAATTGAAAAAGCTAAAGAATCAACTCTAGGAACTATTAGAGAAGAAATTCATAAAGCTCAACACTTCTTCGTGGGGAAATCCGGTGATGTTTGTTAAAAAGAAAAATGGATCCTCGAGAATGTGCATAGACTATCAGGAGTTGAATAAAATCACTATCAGAAACAAATATGCCTTGCTGCATGTAGAGGATTTGTTTGACCTTCTGCAAGGATCTATGACCTTCTCAAAGTTAGATTTGAGGTAAGGGTACTACTAGTTGAAAATTAAGAAAAACGATATACCAAAAACTGCATTCAATTCTCGGTACATTCATTTTAAGTTTGTGTAACGCCATTTGGCCTGACCAATGCCCCAACAACTCTCATAGATTTGATGCACCAAATTTTCCAACCATATCTAGACTCATTTGTGGTAATATTCATTGATCATATCTTGGTGTATTCAAGAACTAAAGATGAGCATGCGAAGCACTTCCATATGGTTTTAAGAACTCTTAGGGAGCACAAGCTATATGCAAAGTTTAGCAAGTGTGAATTTTTGTTAGAAAAAGTAGCTTTCCTAAGACATATCATATCCCAGGATGGGGTAGAGTTCAACCTCTCTAAGATATAGGCAATAGTCAACTGGAAAAGACTTGAGATTGTAACAAAAGTTCATAGCTTTTTGGGACTTGACGGCTATTATCGAAGGTTTGTAAAAGATTTTTCTAAGATAGTTGGCCTGTTAACTAAGTTGACTTAGCAAAATCAGCCATTTGATTGGAATGAAGAGAGTGAGAAGATTTTTCTAGAACTGAGGAGTAGATTGAATTTAACTCCAATTTTAGCCATTCCCAAAGGATTAGAAAGTTTTATTGTGTATACGGATGCTTCTAAGGAAGAGCTAGGATGTGTGCTAATGTGAAAGGGGAAATAACTCTATGCATGTAGAAAATTAAAACCACATGAGAAAAATTAGCCAACTCAAGACCTGGAGCTAGCTCTAATGATTTTTATGTTGGCAAAATAGAGACACTATCTGTATGGGGAAACTTTCGAAGTATATATTGATCATAGAGGTTTCAAGTATTTACACTCCCAGAAGGATTTGAACATGCGACAACGAAGGTGGATGGAATTTTTGAAAGATTATAGCTTCTCTATCATCTACCACTCAGGAAAAATGAATATAGTGGCAAATGCTTTGAGTCAAAAGCTCAAGATGGCCCACATGCTAGGAATAAGAGCATCAAAAAGTCTAAGGGCAAATGCTGTGATAAGAATGAAACAACAAACTTAGATCGCAAAAGTAAACAAGTAGCCAAGCTATATGATGAAATACAACAAGCTCAAGCTGACGATAGTTGGATATTGACATAGAAATAAGCTGTTGAGAGTTCTAGAGAGTTCAAATTTAGTACAAATAATCAAGGCACTCTTTTATTCCATTGGAGAATATGTGTGCCTAAAGAAAAGAAAGGAAGACTAATAGAAGAGATACATAAGGCTAGACATGTAATACATTTGAGACGCATAAAGATGTATTGGGATTTGAAAATAGTTTTGGTGGAACTAGATAGAGAAAGATGTAGCAGTCTGTGTACAAAAGTGTCTAATCTGCTAGTCAGTAAAAACAGAGCATCAGTAACCATTAGAGTTGCTACAACTACTTTTAATTCCCAATTGAAAATGGGAGCAAGTAACTATAGACTTTGTAACAGGTCTATCGATGGCTCAAGAAAGGTATGACAATATCTAGGTAATAATAGATCGGTTAACAAAATTTGCACATTACAGGGTTGAGAAACTGATAGAGTTATATATTAGGGAAATAGTCAGATTCAACAAAATCCCAACTAATATTATGTTAGATTGAGATCCAAAAGTTCACCTTGAGACTTTGAAAGAGTTTGGAAGAACATTTGGGAATAAGGTTCCAATTCATCTTCGTTACTTATCCTCAGATCGATGGTCAGTTAGAAAGGGTCATCTGGATATTGGAAGATATGCTATGGGCCTATATTTTGGATTTTGGTAGAAACTAGAATAGATACCATTCCCTGATAGAATTTACTTACAATAACAATTACCAGTGTACCATTCAGATGGCCCCATACAAAGTATTGTATGGCAGAAAATATCGATCTACATTACATTGAAACCTTGAAGAGCATAGGAGCAACGCTTATAAGTCCTTGTGAACCTTAAGATCGGAACCAATTCAAGAGACTATTGGAAAGGCATAAACAATTAAACAAAAAGTGAAAATAGCCTAGGATTGGTAGAAAAGCTATGTAGACAAGCTGAGAAAGGACTTCAAATTTGAAGTTGGTGACAGAGTGTTCCACAAAGTATCTATGAGAAAGGGTATTCGAAGGATTGGAAAAGGTGGAAAGCTTAGCCCAAGATATGTTTGCCCTCATGAGATATGTGAGATAATTGGACCAGTAGCTTACCGATTAGTACTACCACAAGGATTGACAGGAATACATAATGTCTTTCATGTATCACAACTTTGAAAATATCATCCTGACCCCTCCTTCATTATTTCTCATGAAGACGTATCACTAGAAAGTGACTTGACCTATGAAGAACAATCGATTCATATCTTGAATCAAAAATTCTGAGAGCTTAGGAATTAAAGGATTACTCAAGTGAAAGCACTATGGTGTAATCATAATATAGAATAGACGACCTAAGAGCGAGAAAAAGACTACATTCTCCAATAGTATCCTACTTTTCCAGTGGTTAGATGAGAATATGGTGACCAGATTCTTTTAAGAAGGAGGGGAATGTAATACCCCTAAAATTCCAATTGTTAAAAATTTAAAAAAAAGTTGTATTTTTAATTTGAATATATGTAAAAAAAATCTGGAGGTCAACATGTAAATAGGAAAGGATTTAATTATAAGAGATTTGAAAGTTTTAGGTCAATTTATAAATATTTTTGGTTAAGTAGGTCATTATAGGGCACTTATTAGGTGAAGGATGAAATCAAAAGCTGAGGAAAAATTTTAGGGGTCAATTTGTGATTATGAAAAATTGCCTTTAAATAGCAACCCCCCACCCTTTTATTCAATTTTTCGTATATAACCCCCCTTAACTCTCTAGTGAATTCCTTTCAGTGATGGTGAAACCTTGAAACCAAGCTAACCACTAGCTTCTTCTTGTCACCGTAAACACAACCATAGCACATGTACCCCAATTTAGCCGACGAACCATCAAAAAATTGAACTTGAAAACTAGGCAGCAACGATAAGTAGCAGACGTCACTACTCAGTAGTGAAAGCTTGTGTCCAAAAGGTAGTTTTTGTAGGACTCAACTCAGAGAACAACCCGGTGTCCTCAATTTCCAGCATTAATCACCGATGGTGATAGAATTTAGTAAACATGGCAACGTCAGTAGTGACAGAGCAGTGAGATTCTAACTCCAATCAATGGCCAATTTGATGGCAAAACCAGAAATTGATTTAGGCATTTTACTATATGCAGTGAGATGTGTCGATTCGTGGTGGGAGTTAGCAACTCTAGCGACAGCGCAAGGTAGTGCGGAGATAGAATCTTTATCTCGCGATAGTAATTACATGTGTGGTGTTGTTTTAGGGTGATTGGGCTCTAAAAATAAGCCCTTTGGTAAAATTCATTTGGAATCGGGGTTGCTACCAATTGATTTATATAGTTCTTGTTACGCTAAGAATTCTTGTATTTTGAAATGATTTGGGAAAAATAAGTTTGGAACCGAGATAACGGGATGCATGGTTATATATAATGTTAGGTGGCCTTGGGTTTGTAGAATATATATAATTCTTGATTAATTAAGTTAATTTAGGTAACTAAAACTCTAATCTTGTGTATAATGATGTATGGAGCCAAACTATCAAAGATTAGATTATTATGAAGTAGATTTAAACACCGTAATTTTATATTCGACTTTTATGTAATGCTACAAGGATCAAATATCAACAAGAATCTAAGTTGCTTATAGCATTTTGATTAAATTGTTAACATAAGACTTAAATTGCTAAATTAGGAAATATTGACATAGGAAATGATTATGAACTGGAACAAATAAGTCCCTCATAAATATTACAGCATTAATAGCATAATTAGTAGGTTACCCTTACAGTATTTTTGGAGCCAAGCCCCTAAATATTATATTAATTGGAAAACACCTGATATTAAGATATAAATAGTTTAATTATTATTTGAAGAATGATATAGGCATTTTGACATTAAGTATTTTTTTTTTAAATAGGTGACAAGGAGCTAGGATTTGCAATGCACTAGAATGAGGAATACATTTTTCTGTGAGAATTAAGGTGAAGGTAAAGCCTATCTTTCTTCTGGGAAATGAATGATCTTTGATGTTTGAAATTCCTATGTCTATTTGTTGAATTTGATTGTCCTTGTCCTGGTGCCCAAAACTCTTATTATGTTTATCCATTTTTCTATCCCATATTCCCTATAGCCTTGCTGGCTTTCCCTCTATGTGTTGATATTTTGGTCATGTTGACCAGTTTCATTTCATACTCCTAGTTAAATTGTTCTGCATAATATTTTATATGGCCTTGCAGGCTAATGTTTTATGGATTGTACCATTTTATTTAGTTTTACATATATGTTTCAGATCAATTATTGTGAAATACATTTTATCATTTGGCATTATGTTAAGTCACCTTAAGGACGCTTTTGAGAGGTTTCCTTCTATAGGGACGCAATGAGGTGGGTTAGGCGCAGAACTAGGCTCTAAAAGATGACCAGACAATATGGACCAATAGTGGCTAGCCTCCCGCTGGTTTCCACTTACGATCCTAACTTGTAGATAGTTGGAGGCAACTATCTGCGAGTGGTAAGAACTGGCATGTGGCTGGCCTTGCCGCATCTCTACCAAGCCAAGTGCCTAGGTAACGGAGTAATAAGGAAAATTTGTTATTTTATATTTGTACTCAATGTCAATAGTTATGTTCTATTCTAGGAGCAATAAGATTGGAGTTTCCAACAGTCTATTGAATTTTGTATCACATGTTATGTTATATCATTGCTTCATGTTGTAAATTATAACATGCTTGTTATTGAATCCTTAATCCTTACTTATTGATTGTTGCACTTTCAACAATTTTTCCTTCATTATTTGTCGTACACACCCCACACTAAGTCCTTAGGACTTACCCCCTTCTATTATTTCTCATTCTCTTCTTAGACAGGACTTGATGAAGGTTGAGCACTCGAGGCTTGCTTGAATGTGGACATATTTTGTTATATTCTATATAAATGGTTAAGAGGATTAGGTGCTATGTATGTATATTTGTAACAAACTTCTGAATATTTTGTAAATAGCTAAGTTTGATTTAGACTTTTGATATATACATATTTGTACACTTTGGGTTGATCTTCTAGGCCTATTATCGAGCTTGTATCTCTGGAGGTTATTTGGTGGGTTATGGCATCTTTAGTTATCTTTTAAATTATGCTTTAACTTTGAATTGGTAGCACTTTAGCTTAGAATTCATTCCTGATTGGGGGTGCCACATATTTGTTATATTCTATATAAATAATTTTATCTTAAAATATTTTACATATCTAAAAAATATTATTATAGAAATAATTAAATGTTAAAGATTTTGAAAAATTGAGCTCTTACATATCTGTTAATTTATAATTATTCATTTCTCAAACTCTAGCTCTTTAATAAATTTTATGAAATATTATCAAAAATATTTTGAATTTTGGATGAAAGAAGATTAGAGATAAAAATCAACAACTAATGAATTTTTTTTAATTGAATTAAAACACTGAAAATTCTAAAAATTTGCTATTTGATCAAAAGTGTCTAATTATGGGTTTCACACCATTGTATTGTATATAATAGTATAGATTTGTGTTAGAATTAATAGATGTATGCATATATATATATATATATGTACGCACACGCGCACAGATTTGTTTGCTTCATCTATATTACATTTGACATTAACTTAATCGAGTAATATCTATCTATGAGTTTAGCTGAAAAAGGCTTTTTACTGAAAAAGTTCATGAGTTGAGTATAAGCTAAGAGAAAACAAATTTTTACGAAAATTGAGTTTGAATTTAAAATCATAAAATTACATATTAGTTGAATTTTAAGTCATTGTAAGTTAGCTAAAAAAGTCGGACTACCATGAATTTAGTAGGTATATGTGGAGGATAATAAATTAACAATAGGTAATTCGTGCGTAATTTATACTTATAGAACAAAAAGGATTTAAGAATATATATCAATGAAGTAGTACTATACAAAATTTTTAAAAAGAGTTCAAATTGTACATACTTATATATACATACATAATTACATATATGAATAGAAAGTAAAAAATTAAATAGCATCCTTTTAAAGTTATAAATATTCAAAAAGTGAAACAAATGTTAAAAATATTAAAACTAAAAAATAGATCTCATCCTATAAAATTATAAACTTAGAATGAACAAAAAGAGAGAGAATTTAAAAATAAATTATAAAATTTAACAAATAAATTAATAATTGGATTCAAAGAATCAGTAAAAGTATACTAAATATATAACAATTTAAATAAAATAAAAATTAAATGGCATAGTTTATTCATAATTGAAGAGAAAGTGTAGCTAAAACTCCCCTAAAAAATTTTAATTGGTAAAAATTTAAATATCATTAATTTAATTTAATTTTTAAAAAAAGTTTGGGGGTAAAAAAGTAAATAGAAAAAGACTTAATTGTAAGACATTTGAAAGTTTTGGGGCTTAAATTGAAATTATTCTTTGTCAAATAGGTCAATGTAGGGTACTCAATTAATGAAGGGCTTAATTGAAAACAAAAAGAAAATTTTTGGGGTTAATCTGTAATATCCAAATATTGTTCTTCAAATGGCACCCACCCCACCTCAATTTCTTCAAATTTCCACTTGCAAACAGTAGTAGCGACTGCCAACTCCCAAAATTAAACTAACCAAAAGCTTCACCTCACCACCAAGAACACAAAAGTACCACATGCATTTCATTTAGGTCAGTAGACCATCGTGAATTTGAAGATTGAAATTGGGTGACGACGGTGGGTGGCAAACACAGTGGCTCAGCGGTAGGAGCTTAGGTTCTGTAGAGTTTAGCATGGGGAGCAAGACAGTGCCTTCCATTTTTTGTTTCAATCGCCGGTAGCAACAGAATTAGGAAAACCTGCGGAGGCAGAGATGGTGGCACATTTAAGCTAAGGCCTCAATCGGTGGTCAATTCAATGACAAAGCTTAAAATTGATCTGGGCATTTGATTGTGGGTGTTGAGATACACTAGTTGGTGGTGGTGGTCAGTAACTCTAGCAACAGTGTACGATGGTCCTGAGATAAAATTCTCATCTCGTCATGGTAGTCACATGTGTGGTATTAGTTTGTGGTGATTGAGTTCTTAAAATTAAGATATTTGGTAAAAATCATTTGGATTTGAGGTTGTTGCCAACTAATTTGTATTGTTATAATTTATTTACCAATTCTTATATTATATAATGACATGGAAAGAAAATCAGTTGGAACCGAGCTATGGAATACATGAATGTATATATAATGCTTAGTGGACCCGAGTCTTTAAAATAATATATAATCTTTAATTAATTAAATTAAGTAGGTCATTAAAACCCTAATTTTGTATATAATGACGCATGGTGTCGAATCATTAAAGATTGAATTCTTGTTAATTAGATTTAACTACTGTAATTTCTAATTAACTTTGTGTAACGTTGCAAGGACCCAATATTCTGAAAATTTGGATTAATTATTATGCTTGACTAAATTGCTAGAATAGGAGTTAAATCTGATTAACTAGGAACTATATATTTAGGAAAAGATTATCGCTCGGAGTAATTTTGACACTCATGAATATCACAGTGTTAATGACATAACTATCACGTATCTAGCAATATCTTTTGAACCGAACCATAAAATACTATATTAATTGTAAAACTATCGATATTAAAATATAAATAGCTTAATTATTATTTGAAGTTCGAAACAAGCATTTGATGTTAAGCACATTCTTTTGGATAGGTAATAAGGAGCCAGGATTGGTAGCACGGTAAGTAGGGGTAGCCTTTTCTGCGGAATATAAAGTGAGGGTTAGTCTTTCCTTTTTTGGGAAGTGAATGATCTGTAATGCCTGTATCTTATGTCTATCTGTTGGATTTGACTATATTCGTTCTGGTGCCCAAAACATCAATTATGATATTTATTTCTGTCTCGTATACCCTATAGCCTTGATGGCTTTCCCAATATATATTGTTACTTTAGGTCTTGTCAACCAAATCTTACTTTGAACTCCTGTTACTTTGTCCTATATACTATTTATATGGCCTTGCCAGCCAGTGTTCATGGATTATATTATTATGTTTGGTTTCACATATATGTTTTGGTTAGTTGTTGTGAAATATGTTTTATCTATTGGCATTATGTCAAACCACCTTGAGGATACTCTTGGTGGGGTTACCGCTTGTAGGGACGCCATAGGTTGGGATGGGCCCAAGACTAGTTCTAGAAAGACGACTAGGCAACATAAATCGACGATGGTTGGTCTCCTAACTATTACCCAGCTAAAATTTTGACTTGTAGATATGTTGGAGGTAGCTATCTACAAGTGGTGCGATTTGGCATGTGGATTAGCCATGCCACTTGCTAATCCATGTGCTTGGGTACCAAGCCAAGCACTTGGGAACAAAGTAATAAAGGAAGTTTGTTATGATTATTATACTCCATGAACCATTTGTAATCATTCATACTGATTGATACTATTTGTAATGTATGGAGCAATAAGGATGGAGTTCCCAATAGTCTGCTAAGTTAGGTATCTCATGTGCTATGATACGTTATTACCTCTTATTGTAAAGCTTTGCTCATTATTGAATCTATTTAGAATTACTCCTCCTTTTATAATTTTTCTTTGACTGGTTGTCATATTTTCCCCTCGCTAAGTTTTAAGGACTTACTCCTTTTTTGTATCCTATATTCTTTTCCTAGACAAAACAAGATAAAGACTGAGGGCTTGAGGCTTACCTGAGGAGAGACTTATTTTGTAATAGATTAGATGTTACGTATACATATATATAGAGAGACTATACCTAATCATGAAGCTAAGGCTTAAGGATGTTATGTAATGTTTTGGTTTGAATCTAAGGCTTATGGTATGTGCATATGGTACTTCATGAAATGATCTTCTAAGTGTTGTGTTAGACAGTTATCTTTTATGTTTTGGATGACAATTTAGCTTCCATGGGTATCTCTTGGATTATGAATTAAGTGTAAACTAGTGGTGCCTTAGCTTAGGGATTACCCTGGGTGAGGCACCACAATAACTAACATAAATAAAATAAAATTAAAAATATATTAAGAGCAATTCATTTATGTCATTTGATAAAATTATAAAATTAAATGAACAAATTTAAAAATAAATAAATTGATGATTTAAACTAAATAATAAACAAAAAAGATATGAAGGTTTACAAATTTAATAACAATAAAAGCTAAGTGATAGATTTTATTTATTGTTGCAAAGAAAATTATAGCATTAAAATCTAAAAAATGTCTTCCATCATGTAACATACTTAAAATTAAAAAAAAAATGAAACAAAAAAAATGAATAACAAAACCAAACAATAAACAATTTGAATAATAAAATAAAGAGGCCCACAAAGAGATAGAGGGAAAAAAACGTTGGAATAAAAAGGCACACAAAGATAGAGTAAACAAATGCTAGAAACTGAGGATATTAATGAATGACTTTTGAATAGATAAAAATTGATTAATAAAGATAAGAGAAAAATTATGAAAAAACTTATCAAATTGTAGAGCTGAAATAATTAAGGAATCATCTATATATTGAGAGTATAGATGAAACAGATTTTGTAGATAAAATACATTTATTTTTTTATATTAAAGATAAATAAAGAATAATTTATTCTAATCAAGAAAATAATTTCAAATGTCTAAATATATTTAAAAGGAATAAATAATATCAAGTTTAATAACTAAAAATTAATTTTTAAATTTACTTTAAAAAATTCAAAATTCTAATAATTTAGAATTTGGTTAGAATTACACAATTATAAATCTCACACCATTGTGCTGTATATAATAGTATAGATTATTTATTCAAAATATCCTTATACGATAGACAATAAATCTATATAAATTTTCAAAATTTTATCCATAACTCAAATGTAATCTGTTCACTCATTCCAACTCTCTTAACCCCTTTCTCTTATTAACTCTTTCTATGTCTTATATCTATTACTCCCTCCTCTACTAATTATATCTCTTCTCAATACTCACACTACAAAAAAAAAAAAGATAAATTAATAACAAAAGAGTAAGTGACAATACAAAAGTTGTCACTAATTATGTATATTAGGTGATAAAAGATTTAGTTTTGTCATTTTAATGATTCCTAAAAACTAAATAGTAACAAGAATAGTGTTTAAATTATCATTATAAATAATTAGTGATACACCTATGGTGACAATGAAAATCTTGTCACACATTATAGTGTAACACCTCGAAATTTTATGATTTATAGAATTTAAATTTTATTATTTTCAATTTTTGTGGAATTTAATTATTCCTTATATTATTATTATTTTATTTAAAATTTTAGGGCCAATTAGTAAAAATTTTGAAGACTTAATTGGACAAAAATTTAAAACTTAGTGGCTTGCATAAAACCCCTCTAGTCAACTAGGGCTAGGATGATATTTTAATTGACTAAAAGACTTAATCGAACAATTTATTAAATTAAGGAATAAATGTCAATTCTTAAAAATTGAATTTTAGAGAGAGAGAGAGATCGGCTTTTATAAAATAGAAGATGTGTCTTCATTTTCCTCGTTTCCTTCACCACCTCACTATTCTTTCTCCATTTTCTTCACTCTTACCATCCCATCTCTCTCTCCCTTTTCACTCACCAGCACTGGCCACCATTTCCTATGACTTTTCCACCACCCAACCCCATCAACTGTTTTCCCTTACCAACCCCAGCATCACGATCACCACATGCATGCAAACCTAGCATCACAATTCCACCATTTTGACGACCCAAGAAACTGACCGCACGATCAGTGGTTGGCTGGTGTTGAACAGGCAATCAAGGTTGTGGTTCTAAAAGCCCTTGGTGCAGAGAACAGACTGGTAGTCTTGTATGGTGGAGTAGAGCAACAGTGACGGCGAAAATGGCTATTACAGGTGTGGCGATGAGAATAGGAGCTAAAACTTTTAGGCCACAGTTGAAGAATTTCCTGACCTCAAAACTAAAAACTAAAGGCATTGTTGGACTCAAAGGAAAAAAGGAAATGAATGGTGGTGGACTTGATTGGGTAGTTATTAAGTTGGTAGCATTATTAGTGTATTTTCTAGATAATAATTCTAGGCGAATTCTAATACTAAATTGATTGGGTAGTTATTAATCATATACAGATAGTACATAGCGAATTATGTTTTTTGAAGGCTATTCTAGTTGAATATGGATTTTAATAAGTCAATCACTTTTATGGTTAGGTGACGAGAAGCAAAAAACTGTGAATCAATAGGCTATTAACTGTAGCTGCCTTCTTAGGTTTTTGGAGATAAGGATCTAACCTCTTGAGTATTTGCTTATATGGCTTATGAGGGTCTCCCACTTTGGTTTATTGCTTTATATAAGCTTAATCATTACACATTGAAAATCCCCAGTGAGGGTTTGCCAATCTGGCACCTTTTCTATTTATCTGTGATTGTGATATACCTCTATTTAGGTTTTCTGCTTTGGTACCGTACTCTGTTAGTTCAAAACCTACAATGTGTTTGAATATTCAAAATGTTACTTGCTATCTGAGTTGAGCACCCCTATGAGGGTTATTGTTTGATATCGGTTTCATTTTATTATTTGATATCTGATTAAACACCTCTATGAGGGTTATTCTTTGACATTGAAACTGTTTTTGTTGTTCTAGGGTTTAGAACTCTCTTCATGTCGTCAAATTTCTTTCCCTTGTACCCTAGCCTTGTCAACTCTCCCTTTTGATCTTGATGAACGAAAAAGTGATATTGAGATGGTCTAGTGGACCTAATCATGTTGATAGTTCTCCTAATTGTTCACATATCTAGTTATTGAAATAAGCCTTGCCGGCTATTATTGAATATTATTCTTGTTATTGTTTAAAAGTGAATTATTATCTATTGGCATTGTATCATGTCACCCATGGGGACGCCACAGGAAGTTGGGCTTGAGACTAGATCTGAAAAGACAGCCAGTGGAATGGACCTACTAAAGGCAAAATACGCATTATGATCTAAAATTAAAACTTCAAAACATAAAAGTAACTAGTGCCTACAAGCTAATCAAAGATTTGATCATGCCTATAATTCAGACTTAAATAGAGGGTTACCTTGATGAGCAAATCCAAGGAGTATCAAGTAAACGCTTCACTAGTTCCAGAATCTATCTGCTTGTGGAGCAGTGAGATAATTGCAATGATCGTTGTATCAAATTACCTCCAAATATTCTAAAAACATATATGGAGATATCCAACACCTTGGAGAACTTCCAGTTAAAATTTTAGATTGATTGGTAATCTAGAACTTCATGAAAAAAATCACAAAGTTGGACCTCACAGAGATGAATCTCTAGAAATTGAGCAAGTCACATACCTTACCTCTATTGTAAAGGTCCACACACCAATAAGATCTTCCTAGATCTCTAGTCTTTTAGTTGGAATACGACTAGAGATCTGGTGAGGATAGAGGCTGAATTTGGAGTAGAAAGATGAAGAAAATAAAGCTTAGCCTTCAATACATGAAATGCTAGCTTGCAATTGTTTTAGAGGGAAATGAAGAATCTAATTCTTCACACCAATTAGCATTGCTTATGGCCAGCCAGCTATCTATATCTATATATACAGATGTGGAATAGTGTGATGCCAAAGTGGCATCACACATTCCATGAGGGGGGCGGCCAATGGGGTGTGCTTAGGTGGTAAAATTTGATTCCAAATTTTATTTGAATCTTAATTACATTTGAGATCTCATTTCAAATTAAGTAAGATGTCATCTCAAATCTCATTTGATTCTTCCCTCCAAAATTCATTCTTTCTAATTAATCAAATTAAACTCTTTAATTTAATTAATTATCCTTTAACTTAACTCTTTAAGTTAAACTAACTTAACTCCTTAAACGAAATTTGTCAACTTAACTGTTTAAGTTAACTTGACTAATTGATGGTCATGTTGGAATTAAATAATTAACTCCTTAATTATTGGTCTAATTTAACTCTTAAATTAGTTGATTAATTTAACATTTAAATCAATAAAGCCAAAATTGACCTTCAAAGTTGGCCCCAAAAATCGGCCCACTAGGAGATATCATTTTCTAACTCCTTAGAAAATTCTCTCCATTAATTAGGAAGCTCATTGAATTTTGTGTGTGACCTAATAGATTCTACCATTCATTAGACATGGGCTCTCAACTCTTTGCGACTTCTGAATATTTTATATTCATTCTAGTTTAAAACTCCTTTTAAACTAGTCAATTCAATTCAATTCAATTAATCTCATTAATTGAAGAGTACCCAATTTTCGAGGTCAATGTCCAACCTCAAGCCCATGGAGCCCAACTAATTAGCTAAAATGAATATTTTAGAGAACCATTATCACTCTACACGTGTCATGCAAATACGGTCATTCCGTCTCCTATCTCTTGAAAGAGGCCTAAGCAAGATATTTGTCAACTCTCTAATATCCTCGATATTATGTTTCTCAATGTTCAACCCTGTTGTGTGACCATACCTTTAGATAACTCATTTTCTAAATTTTCACACCACCTTGTGCAAAGATTTTTCGGAATCGATTATCATAAAACACATAGGAGATGTACTCGCCCTTCACAACAATGAAAAGTTAGATTCAATTTTGGATCTCACAAACCTCCATGCCAAGTAGCTCATACCCAATCTCAACTAGAAACACCCACTAGGTGGTCAAAGATAA
This sequence comes from Jacaranda copaia, assembly GCA_014898725.1. Taxonomy (NCBI): domain Eukaryota; kingdom Viridiplantae; phylum Streptophyta; class Magnoliopsida; order Lamiales; family Bignoniaceae; genus Jacaranda; species Jacaranda copaia. Next base: position 2,407,105 of record JACGDI010005515.1, read on the forward strand.
GTCAAAGCATGAGGACTCAACATAAGGTTACCATGGATCCTTAGATCAAAGGACTAATAATATTAATTAGTGTAAATAGGAGAACTAGTCACTACTAACTTGCCAATATGGCTATCTAGTAAATTCTTTGGTGGGTCTTCAATACTTTACTTTCTAACAAGCACCCACTAACATGCACCCATATCTTATACAATTGCTCATGGAATGAAGTAATCTCCAACCCTTGGATTTATGCATCATTAGTACAAGTCTGTTTGAATTTTAGATGCCCTGTCTCATAAGATCCTATGACTTAGAAGATTTAAGATCACGATCATGTGAAACTTATTCCATGGTCACCAAACCAAGTCCTGCAATCATAGGTGATCTAAGGGCTTTATCCAAATGTTAGTAAAGTGAAATAAAGCATAAGATGAAGATGGTCATTTAAAGAATATCATTCAATCAAGATTACACCACGAGTGAAATAGTTTTCAAGGCCAATCTTATTAGCTTTTTGGGCACTATTCCAACTGATATGGGATAACCCGGTAGGCTCAACATACCCAGCATCAAAAGCCTAGTGGGCCCAATATCAAATGAGACAGCCTAAGAGGCCTAACGGTAAGTTTGTTTGGTCAACTAATATCGACCTCACTTAGTAGGGTTTGCGATCAACCCGTATCGACCTTAGAGCCATTCTAGAAGTTCGAATATTCAAGTCTGGTCAATATGTATCGACCTGAAGACCCACTCCGGCATTGACTCAAATTTGTGCTGTGTTTATTCATCTAACAGGCTGCATGCCTTGCATTAATGACACGTGATAGTCGATACAACCGTTGCCACCAACTCTGACAACTCTAACAAACCTTGCCAACAACTTTGGCAGAGACACGCCTCCACTAGCATTATTTATTCGGAAAAATAGGAGATTTAGCCACCTGACACAGTATCGGGATTTGGGCATAGAATAAACCCCAACCCCCTGGCAAAGATAAAAGTCAGTACACCTGATAAAGGTACATAGGTCAAATCACGCATACAGAAAGCTACAAATGCTTCAGGCTCATCTACGCTCAAGGTAATACCCCATACATTACAAGCTTTACATTCTCTATATTATGTTCGATCTCTCCATCTCGATCAGAACTAACTTGAGCATCGAGAGCTTTAGTCGAGGAAACCTCGGCTAGTTTAACGTGTGTTATGGTTGCAGATCTCAAGCCCCAAGTTATACACAATCCTAAGTACTCAACCTCCCTAGTCGAATTACCAGTAACACAACTCCTATTTTCTCTATACGTAGCTTTCAGCAGCATTATTTGGCGTCATCTGTGGGAACCGTTGAGATTGCAGCAAAAAAATGGTAAACACACACAGAGTAGCGTTCGAAAGAAAAGAGAACCGAAGGTCCACTTCTCCACCTCTCCCTAACCCCCAGCAAGATACAAATGCTCCAAGCACCCGCGCCCCCTAGGAGCAGGTAATAATGCTCACCATACCCCAGTTAATGCAACTGACAAGTGAGCAGATTTCCACTCAAATATTAGCCCAGTTATCTGCCGCTCTGAATAGGTGCACTACAGTACCCGCTTCCGCCGCCAGTGCAACTCTGCAGCTACCCCTACTAAAAAATAGGTCTTCAAAAAATAGTTGCTCCCACCGAGAGGCCAGACAGCCACCCGCTAGGCGCGAGGTCAATCCCCAATGCCTGTAGGAAGAAAAGAGACATCTAAAGTGTGGAAAGAGGTAGCAGACTCGATAGATCATGCCAGACCTAATCAAGCCATGCAGCGTGATAAGATCGAATGCTCTAAGTATGACTACCGCAAAGAGATAGGAGAATCTGTAGATTTAGCACATTAGCCCATTCGAGCTTCGCAGCAGCGCGATAGAGTAGAGCATCTCAAATTGGGTCTTGATCAAAACGTTACCCAGATGGATCGGGACGAGTGGAAAGAAGTATCCCATCAAGTCCAGCAGCTAAACAGATATCTCAGTAAGATCTCGATGAGGAATACCAATAGGGCACCAACTTGGAGATTCCTCAAGGGACTCATCGGGAGAGAGGGTCCTCATTCGTTTAGGAAATCATCAATGAGTGCATCACCGTAGACACCAAGTCCCTATTGATCACCCGAGGTATGATGGCTCCACCAACCCCAATGAGCATCTCATGCAGTTTAAGCATATGATGCAGCTGCATGGTCATAATTAATTAATCCATGCCCAGATGTTGGTGACCACCTTCCAAGGCATCGCACTAGACTAGTTTGTGAAGCTTGAACCATCAATGATTTACTCCTATGACCAGCTGTGCTATAAATTCTTACACCAGTTTGCCAGCAGAAAGAAGGCCAAGCTCCCCCATACCCATCTCCATACCGTCAAGTAGAGCGAGGGGGAATCCCTCTGAGACTTCTTTACCAGATTTAATATGGAGGTCCTCAAGATTGATAACCCTAGGATTAAGTTCTTGATCGATATGTTGTTCCTGGGGCTCAGGCATAAAGAATGTGCCAATGTTCTGGTGTGAGAACGGCCCGGGTCAATGAAGGAGCTGCTCGACCTGGCAGAAAGATACATGACCCAGGAGAAAATGAACAAGCTCAAGTTTGGATCCTCTGAGGTTGAGAAGAAAAAGAAGGAGAGAGATGACCAAAAACACAAAGAGCGAAGTCGATCTCCGATCAAACGCTTCCATGACTATACGCATTAAACATTCTTAGGAAGGAGGTACTGTACGCTATCCAACATGATAACCTCCTCAAAAAGCCCAGAACGTTGATGGAGACTAAATCCATGAAGAAATCAAAGAAATACTGCCACTTCCACAAACAAAAGGGGCATGACA
>JACGDI010005515.1:2413840-2435271 GCA_014898725.1 Jacaranda copaia
TCAAATACAGTTATAAATCCCCGGGGAGGTCGATGCATTCTACCCTGGGTCCCCGATGCTATCAGCTCATACTCATCGGGGATATGATACGCTGCTCTAATACGCACTAGATCTGCAGCAATTATTTTTTAGGTTATTTTAATATAATGGTCGTAAGTAAATAATCGATCCTGACTTAAAGGTATATCAATAGGACCAGTCTCCCCCTCCGATACTACCCTAACGCCACTCGAAATACTACTACTACTTGAGCTAGAGCTTTTGCTCACATATAGATTGGACTCACATGTGTTCTCAGCCCCAGTCTCCCTCCCACAGGCCATATTTTCTAACCTAATGTTATCAAAATCGAGGTTAGCAGACATGCTTCTACAAAGGAAAGGTAGAAAAGAATGAGAATAGCAAAGACACTTATAGTGAAAATTTTATAAAGGCAAAGCGCAGAACTTGGTGGGCTTCAAAGATGGCGATTCGACCAGAAAGTCAAACAGCAAAAGTGTAAATGGAGTTAGTTATCCCCCTATTTATAGGCATTCGCACGTGGGAATCCATGTAACTGCTATGATGATAGCTTACCCCAGTACACTTTGTATTCTATGCACAAATAGCTGCATTCAATGCAAAGAAACCACCTCAAACCCTAGTCGGTAGTTCAAAAACCCAAGTTGATAGTTTAAAAACTTGGGTCAAGAATTCAAAAGGCCTGGTCGAGCATAGTACCCACTATAGTTGAATGTAAACTCTCTACTCTTTCTCATCGACAAGCTCGATCAGGACCGTAAGTTGAGGGGACTCATGATATGGGATAACCCCATAGGCCCAACAGGCCCAGCATCAAATGCCCAATGGGCCCAACATCAAATTAGATAGCCCAAAAGGCCTATGATAAGTCTGTTTGGTCGATCGGTATCGACCTCACTTGGTAGGGTCTGCAGTCAACCCGTATCAATCTCAGGGCCATTCCAGCAGTTCAAATATTTAAGTCTAGTCTACATGTATTGACCTCAAGACCCACTTCAAAGTTGACTCGAATCCCTGTCGTGTTTATTAGCCTGACAGGCTACATGCCTCCGCATTAATGACACGTGATAATCGGTACAACTACTACCACCAACTCTAACAACTCTGATAGACCCTGCCAACAACTTTGGTAGAGACGCGCCTCCACTGGCATTATTTATCATAGAAAATAGGAGATTTAGCCACTTGGTACAGTACCGAGATCTGGGCATGGAATGACCCCCAACCCCCTAGCGAAGACAAAAGTCAGTACACCTGATAAGAGTACTTGGGTCAAATCATGCCTACAGAAAGCTATAAATATTTCATGCTCATCTACTCTCAAGGTAATGCCCCGTACACTACAAGCTTTACATTCTCTATATTCTATTTAATCTCTCCATCTCGCCTAGAAGTAACTTGAGAGTTGAAATGCCTTAGCCGGGGGCACCTCGGCTAGTTTAACGTGTGTTGTGGTTGCAGGTTTCAAGCCCTAAGTTATACACAATCCTGAGTACTTGACCTCTCTAGTTGAATTACCAGTAACGCAACTCTCATTTTCTCTATACGCAGCTTTCAACAGCATTACCAACAATCTCCCACTTGCCCTAAAGCCAATGCCCTGTGGCCTTAAGACGCATCTTCATAAGATGTCCTCTAATGACCTTTAGCTTTTAGGGGTTAATGCAATGGTTCTGCTATATTCTCTTTGAGATAACTTTTATCCACTCTATTATCACCTTTATCGATTGATATCTTATATCAGATGATAATGTATTTAATATGTCTAAATCATTGATGAGATCTTGGCTCGAGTCCTAAATTATTTTCCAAAGACAATCGTAGGCTCATGTATGCTAGGCACTTCATCCAACCCTTAGATGAAGTTTTTATCTAAACTCCTGTCTTTAGGGTTTCCAAAACCATGAGGTATTTCACTTTAGTGGTTATCTAGGCCATGGTGTCTAGTTGGAACTCTTCCAACACACCATACCACTATTAACGTAAAATATGTATCCAAAAGTGGATATTAGGTCATCTATATTGAATTGAAAACTAATATCCAAAAACTCCGTAAGTTTTAATTCTCCGTTATCGTATATAAAAAATAAGTCTTAAGTCCTTCTCAATGATTGTTTTAACAATCTTCTAGTGACATTCATCGAGGTAAGATTGGAACCTACTCATAATGCTTAGCAAGTGTGCCACATCCTATCTTGTACATTGAACAGCATACAATTATGCTCCATATAGTGAATGCATAAAGTATGTGAGACATTCTATGTCTCTCGTTGATAGTCTAAAGGGCCATAAACTTAGAGAGATAAAGATTATATCCCAAAAGGAAAAATCCCCTCTTGGATTCTTCCATACTAAACCTCTTAGTATCTTGTTCAATGTACGAGATTTAGAAAAGCCCTAACATCCTACCAATCTATCTCTATAGATATGTATTTCCAATATGCAGACTGTATTTCCCGAGTCCTTTATGGAGAATTGTATAGATAAACATGTTTTAGTATACTCTATCATTCCTACCTCATTCCCAATGAGAAGGATGTTATCGACATAAAGCACAATAAACTATACATTACTCCTACTAGCCCTCTTGTACACTCAAGGTTCATACACCTTTTTTATAAAGTCAAACAATTTGACTATCTTATCAAAAATATATGTTTCAAGTTTGGGATGCCAATCAAAGTCCATAAATAGATCTCTGGAGTTTGCAAACTTTTTGCTCACTCCGTTTGGATGTAAAACTTTATGGTTGCCATATATAAATTACTTCTTCAATGTCACTATTGAAGAAAGCAATTTTTACATCCGTTTGCCATATTTCATAGTCATAATATATAGTTATGGCAAGTAGAATCCGAATGGACTTAGACATAGCGATCGGTGAAAAGGTTTCCTCAAAATTGATATCGGGTCTTTAATGTAACCTTTTGCCATTTGTCACACCATAAAAGTTACCATTCTCCATCTACCCCAAGCTTTCGCTTATAGATCCACTTACAACCAATGAAAACTATTCCCTTTGGTGGATCTACCAATGTCCATACTTTGTTTGTGTACATAGAGTCCATTTCAAATCTCATGGCTTTAAGTTAATGTCCTAAGTCTGTGTCCAACATAGCTTCTTAGGATCTCTATCCAATTGACCCATCTCATGAAGAAATTCAAACTTTTTAGGTTACTTATTGATCCGGTTTGATTTTTTCAAAGGTTGTGTGTGAGGTTCTTTGATATTTATTTATTTCTACCACTTGTGGGATTTATTGATCATTTACAATGCCATTTCTATCTCATAGAAATTCCTTTTCCAAAAAGGAGGCATTCCTTAAAATAAACACTTTTTGTTCTGAGGGATCATAAAACTAATAACCTATAGACTCTCTTGGGTATCCCACAAATTTGCACAAAGTGGATCTACTATCCGACTTATCTCCCACTATCCATCTCAAGTGAGTGGGAGATCCCCAAACCCTTTAGATAGTGGTAAAAAGGGTGATTCGTCATGCCATATCTCATATAGTATTTTTGGCATTGACTTTGAAGGTACTACTCTTAATAACTTCGCCACTGTCATAAAGCATATCCTCAAAAGCATATAGGCACATTGAAGAAGTTCATTACAGAACGTACCATGTCCAACAAGGTATAGTGTCTTATCTTAGCTACTCTATTATGTTTGGCTGTGTCGGGTGGAGTCCATTGAGAGAGAATCTCATTCTCCTTTTAGATAATCCAAGAACATAGTACTTAAGTATTTTTCCTCTCAATCTAATTGAAGGGCTTTAGTACTAGGTCCCTTCTACTTTTCTACTTCATTTCTATACTCTTTAAACTTTTCAAAGGCCTCGGACTTGTACTTCTTAAGATACATCTATTTGTGTCGACTATTACCATCGGTGAAGGCGATGAAGTAAGAATAGCCTCCTTTTCCAGTAACTCTTAGTAGTTCATAAACATCCATATGGATCAAATGCAAAGGATTTGTGAAGTGCTCTATTTGTTCTAAAAAAGGATCTTTGGTCATTTATCCCTTCAAACTTGATTCACAAGTAGAAAGGTTCTCAATGCTATTAACATTTAGTGCTTTAAGAGCTTCTAACTTGCTCGTTCTAATTTTTTGGAGATATGATCAAGTCTTGTATGCCACATCATGGTATTATCTTAGATATCTAATTTCTTACTTAATCGATAGTGCATTAGTGATGGTTAAGAATCTAATATGTATGATATTATGTTAAGTGTACCATGAGCAATTAAAGAACCCGTTCTTTAATGCCTTCAATCTCCCATTTGATATAGAAGGATCAAATCCTTCGCTATCCTAAACAAGAATTAAAGTAATGTTCTCAACAATATATGGTATTATATGACAAAGATCCAATACAAATATGGAGTTTCCTAAGTCAAACTTATTATACGCCTTTGGCTTTGGAAATGACTCTTGCTCCTCAGCTAAGGCAGTGGATTATATCCACATTACTTAGTTCTATTCTTCTTTCTATTCTTTGTAACAACTTACAAAGAGAAGAACCACATACGATATCATATATCCATGAGGAAGAATTTATCCTAAAATGCACTTCAATAAAGTTCATACCCTTCGTAAATGTTGTAAGATAACCCTTGCAAAAGTACTTCCATTGGATTATTTTGCCCAAGTAGAAACAAATAATATTGACTATTTTCTCCATAATCTTCTTGACTCCTCTGGATACCTTTGATAGTTGTTTCCCCTTCAAGGAAAAATATTTCTTCCTTTTACCTCTCTTTCTAGCACCTTTAGAGCTTATAGACTTGGAGAAGGAAACATGTGTCAAAGGTTTTACCCTTATAGTGGTGTTCCCCTTCTAGATCAACATTTTGATCAATAAAACTCTATGATGTGAGGATCAAATCCTTATGAAGATCATTATCCATCACTACTCCAAGTTGAAAAGCTTCACCAAGCCTAATCATCTTTAGGCCGTAGTCAATGCCACATGACTTCCCATCCATCCTAGCTTGAAAAGTTTCCTTTGACAATATGAACTTCTCATATCTCATTTGCTTTACAACTCTTTGTAAACTTTAACCAAGGTATAATTCATATGTCCTTGAGACTTTTAAAGTTTGTAGATTCCATCATGAGACTAAGGGATAAGACGATCATAAGCCCAATTTATCACGTGTCTCTAGATCTACATTAATCCCAAAGGGATTAGGAGTACCATGATATAGGGCTTATATTTGCTTGAAAGAATCTAGAACAATTTTTGAGGTTAAGTCAATCGTAGAAGTACAGCCCGATTGGTTTATTAGTTTCCAAAATAACGTTGAGTGAAATTTTAACCATTATTGAGATTTCAAAAATCCTCAAAGGCGAAAAAGAGAATATGAGCATGTGATTAAATTTGATATTAAAAACATGTTCATGGTCTTTCAAGCAAGTTTTTCTCCCACTATTTTATCAAATTTTTCACCCCCTAAGAAGAATTCAGGAAATCAAATTTCTTAGTGAGAATCAAGACCCCAAGGACTTGAAAGTAAACCTACAACTCTCGAGACATCCACAAATAATCCGAAGGTAAGCAACTTTTTCTAACTGCATCTCATGCAACTCTTGATGTATTTTGCCTTACTTTTTATGTAGACCCACGACTTATGCGACATCTACACTATTAAGTGTTACGTCAATCCTACCAATCATTCTTCAACTTGAAACGGCCCCACAATCTCCCATGACTCATGTGCCAATGCATGGTAGTTCTCAAATCAAATATACATCTCATGCTAAGTATATGGTCACAGCTTTCCACCATAAGTGTGACCCACGACTCGTGAGACATCACACAAATAATGGTAGCATCATTATGCCACATTCTATTGGTAGAAGGCTTAGATTAATTAAAACTCTTTTAAATTGTATCCATTTTGACCTAATATTAGAAGATACTTGGATATTCTAAATGGTGGTTTTTGCTTGTAAAGATCTCATCATTTTTTCTTCTTATTTAAGTTCTCTATATCCTAATCAAGCATCACATACATCAATCGGATATGAAAAGCATAAATACATAAATAGCCTAGCATGCTTCTAGGGTGGGATGACCATGAGCCTAACCAAGTGATGCACTTAGAGCTATAGATGCATCACATTAGTTGATTTTAAGTTGGTTGAATTAAACTAAACTATTACATGAGTGTATCCCATACATTCATAGGTCTTCAATTAGCTTCCATGCCTCCATTGAACTCTTTTCTCCATGTAATATTTACATGAAATGGAAGTCCTCGCTTCTGCTGGTTCTACTCTCATAAATTTTACAAGATAGAACAAGAGGCATGCAAGCCCCATTTAATACAATCCATTTCAACAACTTTGAAACAAATAAAATTAATTTTAAAGACTCATGATCATCTCTATTCATTCATCATTCATTCAACAATTAATTAACTAATAAATAAATCTAGAATTAACAATTAATTCCAACAATTAAATGTTTATCTCATGAAAAAATAATTAGACAAGCATAACTCTTATACCACCAGTTGGAGATCAACTTTGACAAGTTTTAAAAAGCAACAAAAATGTAAAACATTATTTTGAAGACTTGCACAACACTTGTACATCCATAACATATGATTTAACATTATTCTTAGCCACTTAAGAAGCCAAAAAAGTGGCTCCAAACTAGCCCAACCTTTAACCGATAGCTGCTAACCAAACTTAGTGCACGGCTAGGCAGTAGCTCTCAGCCATTGCCCGGTTAGCTTGCACAAAAGCTGCTAGCAGCCCCTGTTTTGGGGTCAAAGGCTTGTCAAGTCAATTTTTAGCTCAACTTTTGTGCACCAAAAATGCTAAAACACATTCTAAACATTAAATCACACATTATGGACCAATTTACGAATCTAAAACTCATTTTAAAACTGAAAATCAAAGTGCTTAAACATGCTTCAAAATTAAGTCTAAGTGATAATCAAATTCTCCAAAAAGCTCCATCCAAACTCCAATCCAATTAGATCCAAAAAGACCAGAACTCTTTCAATAAATATTAAACATGATATATCATCATATAACATCAATTAATACCAAATCAACATTCAACATTAATCACTATAAACTGAAACATACTAACTACAGAAATTAACACTTAAATCACATAATAGTATGCTTTTAATTCATCAATCAAGGAGCCACACACAATTCAACCAAATTCTACAATCCATCAATTGAATAGAGAATATGGTAATCTCGATTAATCCATCACATGAATCAATCAACCAAACAAAATCCAAATCTAAGCATGATTTTGGCTCTAATACCACTTGAAGGCAAGATAGGCACTAGGATCTAAAATTAAAATTTCAAAACATCAAAATAACTAATGTCTACATGATAATCAAGGATTTTATCATGCCTATGATTCATATTTATATAGAGGATTACCTTGATGAGAAAATCCAAGGAGTATCAAGTGAACACTTCACTGGTTCCAGAATCTACCTACTTATGGCGCAGTGAGAAGATTGCAACGATCGCCATACCAAATCGTCTTCAAACATTCTGAAAAAAAATACATAGAGATATCTAACACCTAGAAGAACTTCCATGTAAAATTTTAGATCGATTATCCATCTGAAACTTCCTGGAAAAAATCACAAAGTTGGATCTCACGCAGATGAATCTCTAGAAATTGAGCAAGTCACACGCCTTACCTCTATTGTGAAATTCCACACACCAATAAGATCTTCCTAGATCTCTAGTATTTTAGTTGGAATAAGACCAAAGATTTGGCGATGATGGAGGCCAAATTTGGGGTAGGAAGATGAAGAAAATAAAGCTTAGCCTTCAACACATGAAATGCGAGCTTGTAAATATTTTGGAGGAAAATTAAGAATCTAATTCTTCACACCAATTATCATTGCTTATTGCTAGCCAGCTGTCTATATCTATATATATAGATGTGGAATAGTGTGATGCCAAGGTGGCATCACACATTCCATGAGGGGGGCAGCCAATGGGGTGTGCTTAGGTGGTAAAATTTGATTTCAAATTTCATTTGAATCTTAATTACATTTGAGATCTCATTTCAAATTAATTAAGATGTCATCTCAAATCTCATTTGATTCTTCCCTCCAAAATTCATTCTTCCTAATTAATTAAATTAAACTCTTTAATTTAATTAATTATCCTTTAACTTAACTTTTTAAGTTAAACTAACTTAACTCCTTAAGCTAAATTTGTTAACTTAACTCTTTAAGTTAACTTGACCAATTAATAGTCGTGTTGGAACCAAATATTTAACTCCTTAATTATTGGTCTAATTTAACTCTTAAATTAGTTGATTAATTTAACACTTAAATCAATCAAGCTAAAATTAACCCTCAAAGTTGGCCCCAAAAATTGGTCCACTAGGAGATCATTTTCTAACCCCTTAGAAAATTCTCTTCATTAATTAGGAAGCTCATTGAATTTTTTGTGTGACCCAATAGGTTATATCATTCATTGGACATGGGCACACAACTCCTTGTGACTTCTGAATATTTTATATTCATTTTAGTTTAAAACTCCTTTTAAACTAGTCAACTCAATTTAGCTAATCTCATTAATTAAAAAGTACCCAATGTCTATGGTTGATGTCCAACCTCAACCCCATGGAGCCCAACTAATTGGCCGAAATAAATATTCTAGAGAACTATCATCGCTCTACGCGTGCCATGCAAATACGGTCCTTTTATCGCCTATCTTCTGAAAGAGGCCTAGGGCAAGATATTTGTTGGCTCCCTAATAGCCTCGATAGTATGTCTCTATTCTTAATGTTTGATCCCTGTTATGTGACCTCGCCTTTAGAAAATTTCTTTTTCAAACTGTTACCCCACCTTGGACAAGACTTTCTAGAAATCGATCATTATAGAACATATAAAAGATATACTTGCCCTTCACAATAGCTAGGAGTCAAATTCAATATTAGATCTCTCAAACCTCCATGTCAAGTAGCTCATACCCAATCTTAAACTGAAAAACCCATTAGGTGGTCAAGGATTAGTTAAAGTATAAGGACCAAACACAAATTTCCATAGATCTTCAAGTCAAAAAATTAATAATATGTACTAGCGTAAACAAGAGAATTAGCCACTCGTAAATTGCCACTACGGCTATCTAGTGGATTCTCTGGTGGGTTTTTAGTGCCTTGTTCTCTAACAAGCATCCATTAACATACACTCGTCTCTCATACAGTTATTTATGGAACAGAGCAATCTCTAACCCTTTGATTCATGCCAGTCTGTCCGAATCTTAGGTGCTTTATCTCATAAGATCCTATGACTTTGAAGATTTAAGATCATGACCATGTAAGTCTTATTCCATGGTCACCAAACTAAGTCTCGTCACCAAGTCCTGTAGTCATAGGTGATCTAAAAGCTTAATCTAAATGGTAGCGAAGTGAAACAAATAATAAGATGAAGATGGCCATATAAAGAATATCATTCAATCAAGATTGTACCATGAGTGAAATAGTTTACAAGGCCAATTTCATTGACTTGTAGGGTACTATTCCAACACTGACAGTGACAGGTCTTCCGGCTAGTACCTACCTAAGATCCTTACTTACAGGTAGTTGGAGGTAGGGAACTGTGAGTGGCGAGATTTGGCATACAATTGACCATGCCATATAAGTGAATTGTTACACACCGAGCTATGTGCTTGAGCAAATAGAGAGATAAAGGAAAGTTCTTGTGTTCAAAGTAAGTGTTATTGATTATTATCTTGAATTGATCAAGGAGCAATAGGGAAGGAAGCCAACAAGTCTGCTAAATGTTTACTTGTTTTGTGTTCATTTGAGTTTAAAGATTGAATCTTGATAGTCATGACTTGATCATCTAAATTGTTATCAAAAGGACTTGATCATCTATATTATGCAATCCCTCCCTAAGTCCTTAAAACTCACCCTCCTTGTTATCCTTTATTTTTCCAGATAGGTTAAGGTAAAGGGACAAAGGATCATGTTTTAGGCTAAAGTTATTCTACAATAGATTAGGTGTATGGTTGTACATATTATTTCCACCTAATTGAGACTATTAGTAAGAGATGTTATAGGAATGTGGTATGATCCTAAGATACTGGAGTTGTATATGTTATGCTTTTAGGTGACTTGTTTTACTTTGAGATGATCGAATTTCAGGTTTCCTAGTTAACATTTGAATAGATTTCAAGCTTAAATTGGTGACTCCTTCGCTTAGAGTGATACCTCGAGTGGGGGTGCCACATGTAGTTACAATATTTATTGCCACTAGGTTTTTACTGTATGGGTGTCACTAATTGTTAATAGTAATAATTTAAAACATCAATTTTTGTCACTATTGAGTGATATTGTAATAAGATAAAAGTTATTGTTACTTAATACATATTATTAGTGACAACTTTAACTTTGTCACCTATTATTTTGTTATTAATTTTATATTTTTTTGTAGTGATCATAACTCTTTTGAATGAAAATTTTTCAAAATAAATTTATGTCACGCTTAAAAAGTACTTGAGCATGCGGGGACCACTTGCGAAGATTATTAATATTTAGAAAGAAAAGCCCTCTTACTCATACCATACCAAAATATTATTTACTTAAAATACTCGTATAAGATTAAAAGTAAAACTACATAAATTTTCAAAATTTTGTCCATAACTAATGTGTATGACTTCTTCTTCTTACTAACTCTCATTCTCTCCAATCTATATAAATCCTTCCCCCACTACTAACTCTTCCTTTCTCCAATCTCTATAACTCATTTCCCACTAATTTTCCCTCTTCTCACTACTCCTAACTTCTTCAATAGTTTCCAACTACATGGTTTGACTTTTTGGTCAAAATCACTAATTCTCATATATTATTTCAATCAATAAAATTAGATTGACAACTTATTTCATTATTTTCTTATGGTAGGAAAAAATACTTGGTCATGAAAATTTTATAATATATCATTTTTTTATTTAATGATATCTTTCCTATAAAATTTTATATAATTTTTTAATTGTATTGTGATGGTTAAAAAAAATAATATAATTTATCAATTAATTTTTATTATATTAATTAAAAAAATTTCAAAAATAAAAATATGTTACACTTAAAAATTACTTATATGGGCGGGAATCCAGCACAACAACCACGAGTAGAATAATAAGTATTGAGAAAAATGGAGTTGGACATTCATGAACCTGTGATGTGTAAGGGTGGAAGATAAGGTCGTCAGCATTTGTACTTTTTTAATTGAGCACTCAATCTCCATTTGTTTGGAAATGAGGGTGTTGTGGTCAAACTATAAATTTCTCAAGACAATTTTTTATAGAGTATAAAATATCAAAAAGTATCTAATAATTTTTTTATAAAAAAATATAAATTGTCAAAATAATATATTAGAATTTTATGAACTCTTTTGAAAAAAAAAAATAAGGAGTCTCTAATTTATTTTTAGAATTTAAAAAATAATTTTAATTTTATAAATTACAATGTGTTTTAATTTGATTTATATGAATATCGAATTATCATTAGTAGCTAATATCTTTTAAATTTTAAAATATTATTTTACTTAAATAATTTAACAGTTTATTTTTAAAAGAATTTAACATTCTATAAGTTTTAAAAATATATTATAAAATATAAAATATAATAAGAAATTAAATAAATTTAGTTGCATATTCTATGATTCTCGTTTAAAATGAAAAGAATAAATCGAAGATATATGCTTAATGTTTTGTTCATTTTGTCGGAAAAATAGAGTGCCGCGTGTCGAATGGCTTATACACGGTAAAAAAGATAAGTGATAGAAAAAAAAAGATTGATGCATGATAAAAAAGGCAAATTTAGTTTTATAGAAAATATGTCGAAAATGAAAAGAATGTATTTATTCATGAACGAAATTATTTTATAATACTTCACTTCAAAGGGTCATATTAATTTTACAAAGCAACAAATAGGACGACAGTTGCAAACTCTTTTGTATGTCGTGTACAATATAATGAATTTAATAAGTTTAAACATAATGAAAAAGCATTAGAAATTTTTTTGTATAATTGCCATTTCTAATAATAAATTGAGTGGCACACAAGTGAAGTATGAGCAAACAAAATGTTATAGACACTTCAAAGTTGGAGATCAATTTGAATCATGCACATGAAGTTTGTGCTTATTCTAAAACATGACGACATGGTCTAAGTTTGTTCATACTCAAAACTCAATTTCAGAATAGCGCATAAGCTATGACGCAGCACAGAAAATGGTTAATTTTAGAGGCAAAAGGTATTTTATTCCCTATGAAAATGGGAAAGGTATAAACTCCCCACGTAAAAAATACATAGGGATTGCGTCCCTTACGTTTGCATTTTATCCCTTTATGTCCTGTTGTGCATTTAGTGGTGGCAATTTTGGATAGGACACAGTGGTATGATACGAATCGATATAATACTATTTGGTTTGAGTTTGGGGTTATTGAATTGGGCCGATATTGGATTGACCTAAAAATCTGACCCAAAATCTCAAGAAAAGAAAGAAAAAATAAAAAGAAAATTTGAACTACCAATTCAAAAGTGCCAATGCTTCCATGGTTGTTAAAACTAAAGTTGTGCATGTAGTTTTGATTTAGTATTGAAATTTCTATATTCTTGGTGTTGCTCGGAAAATTGCATGGAGTTTAATTATCATATTGCTCTATAGTATAGAATTTAGGTTGCAACACTATAAGATTGACTTTTTTTCAAATTTTGGCATAGGTTAACTTTTCCCAAAATATGTATGAGTTGATATTTTTATTAAGTTTTTTGTTTAATATAAAATGTTGTAGAGTTTTTAGAAGAATTATTAATAAAAATAATTACAAATTGAAATGGGTTAGGTTGTGGGTTGTTGATGAGTTATTGGATTAGGTTGGTTGTTTTGTTTTCACATCTAGGTTGCTAATTGCTTAGTAGTTTAACCTATTTTGTTTTTGTGTCAACTTATTTTTAGGTTGAGTTCATGTTGAAGCTTATCGCATTGACGGTTAAGTACTTTTTGAGTTGACGATTGAATACTTCTCTGGTTGAGTAAAATTTTGTAATATTCCTACCTCAACTTGTTATGAAAAAACTCAACATATCACTATTGCTACCCCTAAGTGCACTAACCTCGCCCTAATACAACCACTTCTATGTTTTTTTCATATTAAATATCAATCTTGCTTTTGCTTAAGTTCTAAATAAAACCAATAGTTTGTCTCCTTGTAATTTTCTTCTTCTTCCTTTATTGCCTTCCTTATCTCCTCAACACCATCATAAAAGCTTAGTCCAAGGTTAGCGTTGGAAAAAGTTTTCTAGATTCATATACAGGTTGAAGCAAACAAAGCAGTCTCTTAACTTAAGGCATAGAGCAACTCTATGTTGTGAATGCCATATGAAAGCACAAATTAGGGTTGTGAAATTAGAGAGGAAGCCATTTAGAGGAAAATTATAGTGCTTTTATCAAATACATTAATTCAATTTTTTTCGTTGGTGTGAGCTAGGGAGGGCATTTTGGTTGCCCATTGGCAACCTAGTTATTTTGCATCAAATAGTGATAGTTGCAATATTATTTCTGAAAATGAAGAAGATTTTAATGAAGTGGTGGAGAGGTTGTTCCTAGAGTTATAAGGGTTGTATGTCATAGGAGAGATTTAGGAGAAACTTAGTTTCATTTTCTAATGTGTTGTGTGCCATTTTATTCATAATGTTGTTGTTGAAATTTTTGTAGCTTTGTTGTTTAAGTGTTGGTAGCTTTGCTATTTTTATGTTATGTAAGATTGTAATCAATGATTATGACTGAATTAAAAATCAATTTTTAGGTTTATCTTGATTGTATAAGTGACTTTAACCATCTTAACCATAATATTATTCCTAAAAACAAGATGATATATAACAGACAGAAAATGGAGCACCTATTCAAAATGTGCAAAAAATTTTGCTCAAGATATCCATCACAAGTAATCACCATAATAATGCACACCTACAATAGAAAGATGCAGGCTTGTAAATAGATCACCTACCTATATAAGGTTGCTCATTATCAAGCCATGCACAATTAATTCTTAATTTAGGTTGCACACTGGTAGCTGAAATAGCATAGCTAATTCATCAATAAGATTGCATCCAATAGCTCGAAGATATATACCAAGACAAGACCAGACATTTTATCACAATCAACATAAGATATTTCACACATCCAATAAAGCATAAGACATCCAACACATATTAAACCAACACAACATAAGACATCCAACACAACACAAAACATCTAATACATTCCAATCCAATATAATACAAGACAACTAACACATTCCAATGTTAATATCAAGTGAAGACAGCTATGTTATCGTCAAAATTCTACTTGTTTCATAAATTAAAACCAAATCAAAAGTGAATGAACTAATTGACATGCCAACACAACCAAGTTATCTAATAACTTAAAACATATAGAAAATTTATGAAAGTGATAGTTAAAACAGCAAATTAGCTGATTTTCCATCAAATTCCACATCATCATTTATGAATTTCTTGGTCTTTTCTGTGGAACTCTATCTCTATTATTCTTTAGTATTTATGATATGTCAGGCTTCCTAAATATCTAGCTTGGTCTTGTTATTTATTTTGCTCTTGGATTCATATTTGAAGCTCCTATCATTGGTCTTGTTGATGAATTTCCATCCTTGTGTGTTGTAACTTCAATCTTGCTTCCTCTTTTTTCTACAGTTAACATATGGCTGCGTAGAAACTTAGTAAGGAGAAGCATAATAATTAGAAATGAATGGAATACCTTAATAACTACCTTTGCAACTAGTTGAACAACACCTTAATAAATATTAGGATGAGCATTATCTGGTGTTAGCCATTATTGCTGTTCTTGATTTTAGGTTTAAAATAGATTTGGTGCAATACTTTTAAACTAGAATATATGGTTTAAATGCTCATTGATACATTCAAAGAGTTCACAATATTTTGGTTAACTTATTCATTACTAATAGAGGTAGTGTTACTCTTTCAATGAATGAAACCACTTTGACAAGTACCTCTGATGTCGAAACACACACTTCTTTACATGATTTCAATAGATGGTGTGATGAATCATGAATTTTAATCAATTAAAAATTATAGCTGAACAGCTACTTAAGTGAAATTAGATTTCCATGGGCATAATCATTTACAATCATGGATTAGTAGAGAACAAGAGGTCCAAAGCTACTTATTTTTGGCAAAAATTGCACATGATGTTTTAGCAGTCTGAGCTACTACCATGGCATTAGAGGCAACATTTAGTATATGGGATGTGTAATTGATGGATTACATGATGTGGCAGAGACATTAGTAGCAGCTGATGATTGAATTAGACCAATTTCTAAAGTTGTTAGGTAAAATTATTTATACATAGTTCTTTAGTTAATTTCATTAATATATTCTTTTTCTCACTATGTTTTAATTTTTTTAGTCATAAGTGATGCCGAATCATCTAAAGCTCAATTAGAGAGTACGTTAAGGTTTTGATAAATAAAAGTTGCAGGTAAATATAAATAATGCTCTTATTACGTCTTTATTTTATTATAAACAATGATTTTAATTAATTTTTTCTTCTTTTGAGTTAGTAGGTTGAAGATGACACGATTTGAAGATGATTTTGCAGTTATGTTTGAAATAATTTTAAATAGACTAATTTGTTAAAATTTAAATGTGTATATAGTTGTGTCTTAAGTATTGTGTTCTTCTTTTATGTTATCAAATTAGAAATAAAATGACTTGAAAATGATTAGATTGAAAATGGTTCTAATTAGATTGATTTGTTAAAATTGAAATATATATTTATTGTAATTGGACTCTAGAAATTTGTTATAGTTTTAATTTCACATTATAGTTTTGGTAGTTTAGCTTTAAATCAAATATGTTAAATAAGATAAGTGTTTTACCAACCAAAAAAAGGGCAAGGTCTAGACTGGACTCTAAAAACTCGAGTCAAAATAGTAGACCTAATTTGGAGACTCAATGGATATTACATATACTTGGGTAGGATAGAGGGTATTAATTTTTGTTATTTTTTGAGTTCGGAGGATAAAACTTTATCTATTGGCAAGCCTAACATAAACTAACTACATATTGAAAAGAAATGGTAAAAAGTTATAATTCCACATTTGAAATTAGGATGAAGATGGACTACTTAATAGTGTCATAGTTGGACATTTGGGTGATAACAGCAATATTTGTAAGGGAGTAGACCTACTTCCCAATGGGCTGTGATCAAGAACCACACATATGTGCATGCAACCTCCCAACTCAATTGGCTTTCCTTTACGCTTAAATAGGCCTAAGGTCATATAAATCTTTTTAGATTAAACAAATTGAGAATCTTGTTTAATTTTTTTCTTCCAAAACCAATTTTGACAAGTGTCACATAAACATATTTATCTTAACAATCATCAACCAACACTAATAAAAAGTGAAACCATTAGATTAGGGCTCATTTGTTTGGTATGTTTAGAGTAGGCATGATACGTATGGGTTATGCAAAACAAATTATGTAAACAATTACACAAGTGCATATGTCGCAACAAGTTATCAAATTATGCGAAAAGTGTTGATTCCATGATGAACTAAATTATTAGCTACTAATTACTAATTTATCACACACTTGTTTTATTCAAACAAAAATCAGTTATGTAGGAATTAAAACTAAAGTAATGAAAATAAGAAAAACTATACTGATTAAGATTTCTACAAAGATATAAATGCCTAGAATTATGATTTCATCAACCGAGTAAGTTGATTACATAATTTTCTCCTTATAAAATTAATAACAGGTTATTAGCCTTGAGTCTTATGCAATTACGGGGTTCTTCCGAATTACCCACAATCAAATCCCTAATTTATTCAATTCACTGTATTCCTATATGAATTAACTAAATTATGGATAAGGTTGTACCACTTAACAAACTCTCTAGGGCAAGCAGGTATATTCCTATTCTATTTACAAATTAATTAATTCATCAATTTGAACAACTAATCCTAAGCTCTTCTATTGTTGATCAATCCCTAGATTCTCTTTTCCAAGATTCCTCTAGGGTTTAAAGATACACTTAACTGTTGATCAAACAATCAAATAGAAAAAACACACAATAGAAGAAATAACCTTAAGTGCTACTAATTTCATGGAAGAAAATCATGCATCAATTTATTCCAAAGAATCCATCATAATCCTAGAGTAATGAATTAGTTCATGATTGAATTGTCAAACAAAACATGAATAAAAAGGAACATCGCTTCAAATCCAAATTTAAAAATAAAATCAAAGGAGAAGAAAAAATTCTATTCCTAGATGAATTAGATCTCCACTTTGTCATCCTGCAAATTCTGAATTTTTTTGATACTTTTAATCTTCAAAATAGAAAATCCAAATCTGTACTCTGATGCTCAACTAAATCTCTGAAAGACCTATTTATAACTACTTGAAATAGTCTTTTAATTAGAATAGGACTTAAATAAATAAGAACTTTTATGCCCATCTTTGATAATGATGTGTCATCCAATCAGCATTCCCACCAACTTAAGTCAATTTATCCCCTCTTTATTATTTTACCACTCGTATTCATGCAATTCCAAATTTTCATCAACTAGCAAGGGAATTGTAACACCATTAAGTATTTTTAGAAATAATGAAATGGACTCAATTGCAAGAAAATGAGAAGTTTGGGGTCAGAATTATAAGCTTGGAAGACTTGATTGATCATTTCTTGGAAACTTTTGGGGCTTGCATGTAAGACCTTAAGTTAACTGGGGTTTCAATTTTATTTCTTCTAAACCCTTGGACTGAATTGCATGATTTGAACTTCTTGGGGGAAACTAAAAAATTAGATTTGAACACCTGACGGTAGGATTTCATTTTTCATTCTTTACCATTCTTTTTCCTTTTCTCCTCTCTCCTCCAACAATCTCTATCTCTGGCAGCCCTTTCCACCAACCAATCCAACCATCTTCTTTACCTCATCACCAGCTCCATGGTGACATCACCATGCATGGTTGAATAGCTCTCTAGCAAGCCATCGTGAGAGGACATAGAGAGTAAAGCTTTGGTGGGTTTGAGGGTTTCTTATTTTTCGATGGCCAAACTTGGTTCTGAGGTAAGGGTTAGGTAGAACTTAGCTCGGAGACCATCGTGGAAGCCTTGTATGGGATTTTTGGGCAACACTAGTGATGAAAATCAAAGAAAAATAAACGATGGCATAAAGTGGTGGCAGTCTCAATAGAGTATATTTTAAGGGCTCTCTCGATGTTAAAACTTGGAACTAAGTGGATATTTGGAATCAGAAACTCAAGAGGAACATTTTGGTGGTGGCGGCAAGATTTTCTAATGTTGGTACACGACAGCGGCTGACAGCATAGCAACAGTTTTAGGGCAGTTTCTTCTTCTCATTCCAATGATCATAGTGGTGCTCTTGGTTTTTTATTCTGAGGCGTCAATAAGTAATTTTGGGTAATAAAGGGTCATGGAATAAGCTTTAATTGGTTGTACCTTGGTATATATATGTATATGTAGCACCTTTCCATTTGAAGCTTGTATTCATGCCATAAGGATGATACTAATGAAAATATATGTGGATTGTGATTGAGATTCCTATGCAAAGAGTACATATAAGTTAGTGGACCTAAATATTGCTATGAATTAGATTAACTGAGTCTATTAAAGGATTTAAACCTTAACTTGTGGATTTACAGAATTAGAACCAAGTGATAGTGATATGGACCATTATTGTGAATTTTGGATGTTATGAAGAGACTGATTAGGTATGTAAGAACTAGTTAGTGCTTAGTTATTAGACTTGATATGAAATTGAGATTGATTTGGAAATAATTGACCTTGTTAGTTATTATTGGATTGATAGCATTTTTTAAGCTTTAAACTATCATGTTAATATGGTTATTCAGTGAAATTAGATTAATGATAAACATGACAGTGTTGATGGGAGTCAAATATGAATTTTGATTGTAATTATACTATTTTAGTTAGGTAAAGCGGAAGTGGGTCTTACGGACTAGTAGACAACATATTGTGATAGCTTATTATAAGACTACAAGAGGTGAAGGTCTCCTACTTTAGGTTATTGCTTTGTTTAAGCTTACTTATTACTTGTTGAAAACCCCTGTGAGGGTTTGCCATCCTAGTCTTGTTATATCTATATGTTCTTGTGGTAAAATCCCGGTATGAATTTAACTTACTTGAAATTTGTACTTGATTGTGTACTTGTTCTTGATCTGTTGTTTGACTTGTAAACCTTTGTTCAGGTTAATACTCATTTTCACTCTGTCATGAGTTGTACTTGTTCGTTCTAGTGCCCAGAACTCCCTATGTCTTATCTTATACCTATTCTTGATTTGTACCTATTATGATCTTGTTTTGTTATCGTATGCCTTGCCAGCATATCTGTTGGTTCCTATATAGCCATGCTAGCTTAACTGCACTTGCTTTTTCAAATTTTAGCAATGAGCTAGGGATTACCCCCTAGGCATTTGTGTCAATTGTACTTGGTTCTTGTACTTGTTTGTAAGTATGATATGTCAAAAGCCATTCCTTGAGTATTTTGTTCTGTGTACGCTAGGGGCTATTCCTTGGGTATTCAGTCTATCTATGATATGCTAAGGTACTCCTAGGTATCTTCTGTCTGTTTGTGATATGCTAGGGCACTCTTAGGTATCTTCTGTTATATGCTAGCACTACTCCTAGGTATCTTCTGTCTAGCTGTGATATGTGAAGGCTACTCTTGGGTATCATTTGTCTAGCAGCTATATGCTAAGGCTACTTCTAGGTATGGGTGATGTGTCAGGACTATTCCTAAGCATCAATTATGTGCTAGGGCTACTCCTGGGCATCTTCTATCTATCTGTGATGTGCTAGGGCTATTCCTGGGCATCTTTTGTCTGTCTGTGATATGTTAGGGCTACTCCTAAGCATCTTCTGTTTGTTAGTGATGTGCTGGGGGGATTCCTAGACATCTAATGGGTATCAAGTTGTCATGCTTGCATATGACTGATTGAATTGAATAAAATTTGTTCTGATAAGCTTGTCTCGTCTGGATCTATTGAAATGCATATGTCATGTGCATTACTTGTTTGTACTTATATCCTGATGGATAATGATATGATCTTGCTTGATTCGTACTTGCACTTGTATTGATGTTGGATTATAACTGTTGAGATGCTCATTCTTCAACAGGTTTTTTTAATTACTATCATGATATCCCTTACTAAGTCCTTCGCACTTACTCCCATTCTTTATCTCTCAGACAGGGTTAAATTATAGAAGTAAAGTTCATACTAGGAATGAAGAAGCACTTTATGTAACATAATAGGTTTCTTTGAATGATGTAATTGGATTTAGCAATATTGGGATATATCAGGACTGACATGATATCTTGAAGCTTGTACATATTTTGTTAAGAAGTTGAATTATGATTTGTATTTAATGTTTTGAGGAGTTAGTGAACTTGAATTCCATTGCTATGTGTGTTTGATAAGTTTGGAAATGCCTTGATAGGCATATTGACCTTTTTGAAAAAAAGATTTTATGGGCATACTGCTTGTGTTACAGGTCTAGATTTAAGTTTGAAATGTTTTGATATCTCAATTTATGGTTATCCTGAGTGGGTGTCACAGGAATTATAACTTTTTTCTAAAAAAGAAAATTATTTGCTACATTCTAAATATGATATTAAAATTAATACTAATAGGGACTTAACAATACGTATGACTAGGATAAAATGTGGATTATTATATATCCTATTTAATGTTTGTCTGTATATTTTAAATAACTTGACATCCAACTTTGATTGTTTGCTTAGCATGATTATCTTACTTGATAAATTATAATTTATTTCTAACTTAGATTGAAAAATATACACACCCCTAAAGCCTTGATACACAAGTCAAGTTTGATCTTAAATGTATGCCAAGCCCTAACTATACCAAGAACTTCTAAAAATGAAGCTAACATTAAAATTGAATGGAATTATATATTTATCATGTAATATCAAAACAAAAAATTAACTCACTCTCAGAGTACAGTAGATGAAAGAATGTGTAAATCCAACTAGCTCTGATTGGACAAAAGAACAAGTCCAATTAAAGCCACTTTGAGCTTTCATTATTTCTTGAAATTTATAGTGTTACTATTTCTTGAAAATAGTTATTTTCTTTTGGAAGACAATTGTTGAAACAACCATAAGCATCAAAATAGGACAAAAAATCATCTTAATGATAAAGGGTTAAACTCTTACATTGAAGTCACACTAATTTTGACCATTGATTTCCAAAAGTGATTGACTGGATTTGATTGAAGCCTATGATCAGAGTGTAGACGGCTTAATTTTTGAGCCAATTAAAAAATGACATGTGTAAATAA
>JACGDI010005515.1:2435371-2480934 GCA_014898725.1 Jacaranda copaia
CAAAGAAATTTCGTAGTATCTTTTACCAAGTCAAAGGATACTGCACCATATATCCAGGAACAAGCTTTAAGCCCTTGGATCATATATATCGGGAGAAGAATCAGGGGATTAGTTTTGTTAGGGAATTTATATTTCTTCTCTGATAAATTGTAATTCTCATATATTTTTTTATTTTTTATATAAATTTAATTTGTCCATTATTTTTCTTTGTCTTGTGATTTAATTTTGCAGACAACGAAATTTGTGTGAACACAGAGTACAAGTTCGTAACAGACACACTAAGAATTTTCTTGGATATTTAGATTTAAAACTTGGAATTATGCTAATTGTAATTGAATGGCGTGCTTTAGTTTTTTAAGTTTGGTAGACTTCCTTCTTTGTTCCCTTCCCATCTCTTTCTCGCTCAAGCTTTCAATTTTTCTCTTATTATTGTTTGCAACTTTTATATCTCTCTCTTGCATTACAATAATCTCATTTTCTTTCTTCATACTCATTTATCTATTCATTTCTCACGTCCTTTAAAATATTTATTCTTCATGATGACAATTTTAGATAAATACACAAATAAAATATTATAAAATAATGAATTAATTTCTATAATTTTAGATAACTAATTATTGCAATACGCTGCCCCTGCATACATAGAATCACATATCATTTCAACAATAATATCCTTTGCAGTGGACCTAGGGCTCATGACTACACTCTATAAGAGAAATTTATCCTTGCATTACATGTCCAATGGAGCATTCTTTTGGGCTTGCATTGTTACTAAATAATCTAATTCCTTATGAATTCAATAATCATTAATGTGCACCTCCGCACACATGAAGTAAAACTTATATAATATTAATCTCTTTTTAGTCTTCTCTAAATAATGAATAAAAAAAGAGTCATACTAACATAAATAAAAATATATACGCACCAAAAAACAACATAGCAACAATTCAAATTCAAACAAGAGTTAATGCCACAAAACTTGATTACTATAAAAGGAGGGGAAAAAAATAATGCACAAAGCACAACATTAAAAATACTGAAAAATCACGAAATTCTAGAAATGTTAATAAATTAATGAAGATCTACTTGAAACTAATTAGGATGAAGTGGTCTTACAGTAAAAACAAAAAGAAGATCAGCAATGGAAAAAAGGAAAAAATAAAAACAGACTTCGCATATAGCCACTAAACATTATCAGCATATTTGCAAATTTTGGATAATGGCAAGAGATGAGATTTTTAGATTTTGCGGGACGAAATAATTTTCGAATATATAAGAGAACATGAGCAGATGAACAAAAAATTAAAGGACAAGTTCATGTTTATCTTGCAGTTGAGATAATTAAGGAGTAAAAGAATCTACATTATTTGATTAAATTTATTAACATAGGGATATTTTGAGCATAGCATAATTTGATGTAATGGCAAGCAAAAGGGGCTTTCTTTTTATATAGTATAGATTATGCATAAGATGCACAATTCTAAGTGTTCAAAAATACACAATTGAATATTTCACACTTCCCATTTCCAATATCAAAGTGAGAAAATAATTAGGAATGTCAAAATTACTCATTTCTACGAATACCCGTGAGGAATTTCTTGCTAGGAGATGGATATGCAGAGAAATTTCTCCCAGTGAAGACAAGGAGGGGATAGATGTTGACCTTTGATTGCTAAATGGGGTGGGAACAAGGAGCATAGACTACATAGTTCCCATCCCATGGATAACCACTACTCGTTTAAAGATTAATTAAATTATTGATTTAATGTTATATATTTTTAATGTAATATCAAAATGTATTTGATTGTTAAAATATTTTTTTGCTTCTAATTAATTATTTATATTTTTGTACGAATCATCCTAAATGGAGAACTCTTAAGAAGAATTGTGAAGCTTTATTGATATTTATATTTATATAATTTATATATTTTAATTTTTTTATTATACTGCATAATTGAATTTGGTGTCTTAAGCAAGATAATTTTTTAACTTTGGAAGTCATTTAAATTATTTAATTTTTTTATTTTTAATATTAATAATAATTTTTATAAATTCTATCAAACTCATATATATGCATGTAGAAATCTGCCTTCCCACAACAAATGAAGGCAGCTCATCCATCGAAGGGGCGGGCCTGGGGTTCCGGTGGTAGCCCAGCCCACTCTGTTGACGCTCCCAACAATAATTGATCACCAAAATCAAATTACTATCCATATTTTATATTTGAAGAAATGAGAATTTGATTTTATAGCACTTAAGGCTGTCAGTGGCTTGGATTCTAATTCGAATTTGATCTGAATTTGATCCAAATTTTATAATTTTTATATGATTAAAATATTTGATGAATCATATTCGATTATAAATATTCGTAATTCGAAATAAGTTGATTAAATATGAAATTAAGTAATCCGATTCGTTAAAGATCTAAATCTGAACTTTAATATTTTTTATTAAATAAATACTCTTATATATATTAATAAAGATTTTAAAATAAATTTTATATATTAGATTGACCTAATATCTATATTATAATAATAATATTGAGCCTTTAACCTCATAAATAAGAGGGATATTGATAAGATATCAAATATAATAATATATAATAGTTTATTTATGTATTAATATAATGTAAAATAGGAATTTAGAATTCAAATATTTAATTTTTGGACTAATATATAATAAAAAAAAGTTGTTAAAAATTCAAATATGACATGTATTTACTTTATACATACAATATTTTTATAAAATTCAAAAGGAAAAAAAGCAAAGAAAAAAGAAAAAATAAATTGGGATTTGATTTTTTTAATCATATTCGGATATCCATCGAATTTAGATATGATACTGATTAATAAAGATCCTATAAGATTTTGGATTGGATTTGAATATAAATTTTGATGAATTTGAATTTGGATATATTAAATCCAATTCAAATCCAACTAGAGATGTAAATGTGTTGAACCGAGCCGAATTTGAATCTAATAGGTTTGAGCTAGGCTCGTCTATTAATTTACAAGTTCGAGTTCAAGCCGAACTTGGTCGAACCTAAAAAGCCAAACTCAAACTCAATTTGTTGAAATAGACAAACACTTGATGGGCTTTAACGAGCTTAAATTGATAAGGCTTATTATAGAGAAGTAGAAAGCTCGATTCATTAAGTTTGAATGAGCTGGAGCTCGAGCTCATATAGGTTTTGATCAAGTCGAGCTCATTTAAATTCAAAACAAAATTTATAATTATAAATTTTTTAAATAATTTTGTTATATATTTTTCTAAAAATAAAAAATTGAATTATTATTATTATTATTTACTTATTTTTATAAATTTTATTATATGAGCCTAGATTGTAATTATACATGTGTGTATATATATATAATAGAAAAGTTTGTTTAGGCTTACGAGTTTTTTGAGTCAAATATTATTGAGCTTGATTCAATTTGTTTGATTAAGGAGTTCAAGCTCGACTTGACTCGGCTTAGCTTGGCTCGGATCGGCTCGGCTCGAACTCGAAAAGATCGAGTTGAATACGAGTTTTCTTCAAGTTGAACTCGAACTATTTACAAATTATCTCATTTTATTTATACCTCGAGATTCAACCCATTGACAACTCTAGTAGCACCTGCCACTTGGCTAAAATTTTATTATTAATTCATAACCAAACTAAGCCCAATAACAACTTATCATTCAAAACTCCAAATTTTTGCCTGGGTCTCTTTAAACACAGACTTGGGCTAAAGAGAACAGGACTTGTATACATTCCTGCATCTCTAGTTAGGCCCAGTTGTCTAGCCGAACAAATCCTTGGGCAACCCTAATTTCACTCAAGCAAGAAATTGTCCAAAACCCTATATCTATCTCCACCCTTTCTCGTTACGGTATTCTCCCGCCGTCCCCTCTTCCCCTCCGCCGAAACCACACACAGTTTAACGCACATAGAGAACACTCCCCCGAAATGGGTCGTGTGATCCGGGCACAGCGTAAGGGAGCGGGGTCTGTGTTCAAGTCCCACACACACCATCGCAAGGGTCCAGCCCGATTCCGCTCCCTTGACTTCGGCGAGCGCAATGGCTACCTAAAGGGTGTCGTCACTGAGATCATCCATGACCCCGGTCGTGGCGCGCCGCTCGCACGGGTCACCTTCCGCCACCCTTTCCGCTACCAACACCAGAAGGAGCTCTTCGTTGCCGCCGAGGGCATGTATACCGGACAGTTTGTCTACTGCGGCAAGAAGGCCAACCTCGTTGTCGGCAACGTATTGCCTCTCAGATCTATCCCAGAGGGTGCCGTCGTTTGCAACGTTGAGCATCATGTTGGAGACCGTGGTGTTTTTGCTCGGGCTTCTGGGGACTACGCAATTGTCATCTCCCACAACCCTGACAATGGAACCACTAGGTATATTTTTGCCAATTACTCCTATTGTTTTGCGTTCCGCTCTATAATTTGACATTTATATGTATTTTGAATAGCTGAGAAAAAGCTAATGTGTTGAATGCTTATGCTGATTAGAATCGTTTTAATGTTTCTGGGCAGTTTAATTTTTTGCTCTGTTGATTTATCTTGGGGTTATGTTTTGGAATTTGTGGTATGTATCCATGATAGTTTTGTAGCCGTTAGCTGTTGTATGATTTACCAGCACGAACTTGCAGTAAGATTTTAAGTGGCTTCTATTGCTGTTATCGAAATATTTATAACTTGCTGTGTATCAGTAGAACTGGGGTTATGACATTGGACTTGGTAAGATGTCATAAAATTTGTCCGGAAGTCATTCTATTTTTCAATTTTCAGTTTCTTGGTACCAGGGGCCTTCATTTTAATTGATTGACATGTGGATTAGTTTATGGGAAATGAACAGCGTGCCGATAGTCCTTTTTGTATTTCTATTTCGCTATATGCTGTCATTTTGTAATTATGTGATCAAATGACTGTAGTTTCTTTACGCTAACTCATAACTTAGAATTTCTTTTTGAAATGAGCTTGTGCTTCTAAGAGGAAAGAGTTTCACACATTTAATCATTCTGACGTCTCACACCTTAACTGAATTTAGAGTTGATAATATCCCATAATTGTCACTGTTATTTTCTATGCATTGGTTCTGTTGGGGACGATGTTGGGGTACATGATTTTATCTTTTGTGTTGCCACCTCACCTGTCAAACAACGTTGGATTATGAGCTTATTATTTCAATTTGTTTTTTAAATTCCATCCATTGCTTTTTTGGTGCTTATTTCATGTTTCACTCCAAGGATCCATACAACAATTTATGGTGAGGGGACCTTTCATCATTTGGTGTCTTGACAATGTATTTTCGTTGCAGGATTAAGCTCCCTTCAGGAGCCAAGAAGATTGTGCCTAGTGGTTGTCGTGCCATGGTTGGCCAGGTTGCTGGAGGTGGACGAACTGAGAAGCCACTGTTGAAGGCTGGAAATGCCTATCATAAGTTCAGAGTTAAAAGGAACTGCTGGCCCAAGGTTCGTGGTGTTGCTATGAATCCTGTGGAGCATCCTCATGGTGGTGGTAACCATCAACACATTGGTCACGCCAGTACTGTTCGACGGGATGCACCACCTGGACAAAAGGTTGGTCTTATTGCGGCCAGAAGAACTGGTCGTCTCCGTGGTCAGGCTGCTGCTACAGCTGCTAAAGCCGACAAGGGTGCTTAGAGTGAAAGGGATGAACGGTTCAATTTTGTTACCATCTTTTCATCAATTTAATCTGAATCAGATCTTTCATGTTGAACTGCCACATTGTTATGGTGAAGATATACTAGATTTTGATGGGATTCTGGATATCAAGTTTTTCTTTAGTGTTTGTTTGAATTGGTTTTCAGCTAAGACTATTTACCTGGACTCCCTTTTCTTTTGAGTATTCTTTTTTACTTAGCCCACTTGCCAACAATGCGTTTGATGTTTTATGGTGTATGACTTGCTACTTATAATGCACGGACACTATGAAATCAGTACGGGCACTGTCCGACATGGACCCAGTTTCGACACATGTTGGATATGATAATAAAATGTCCAAAAATTAAAATAAAAAAGATAAAATACAACACTGTGTTTAACACGGTTAAAGGATGTGCTCGACACGATTAGGATCTAGTCAGGTTTTTTAACTAAACTTTACAAAATCTAAGGAATAATAAATAATATAAAAAAATTTTAAATAGTAAATGAAGGTAGTAAAAAATCTCTCTATGGACATAATATCCTAATAAATTCGAATGATTAGGTACACTATGAAAAATTTTTTTTATAAAAAATAGTGAGTGATAATTGAAATTTGGCACTAATATTATATGTATAAGTAACAATTTTTTTTTGTTTGATGAGCAATAATAATTTTTACATATTTAATAGTGGCAAAATTTGTATTTAAGTTATCACAATTGATAATTGATGGCATATCATTAATGATAAGCATAAATCTTTTCAAATGTTATTAGTTATAATTCTTACATTATTACTTATTTTTTTATGACTAATATTACATTTTTTTGTATTGAAAATTTTCATTATATAATTTACATCAAGTCTAATACGTATTCCTTTTTAGGGGACTTGTTATTTATTTGAATTTAAAATATATTTATTTAATGTTTAGTGTCGATTTTTTTTCACTTTACTTTGATATATATTTTATATGACCTACATTAATATGATTAATAAATACTTATATATATAATTATATATTATGATAATCGTATTGATGTCGTATTATGTATTAAAATTTTAAAATTTAATGTATTGCTATGTCCATATCATTTCGTGTCTGTATCGCCATGTTTGTATCTGTGCGTGATAGCTTGCTAGATGGTAATGAGGTAAACTTAAAGAAGAGGTCAATTTGGACCAGCCATAAAACTCGGCCTGTAGTGCCATTGGGATGAGGCAAACTCCATTATATGTTAAATTTGAAACAGCGACTGTAGGAGAGGATTTGGAGCTATTTTTATCATTATGTATGAGTATGTTAGCAGTTAGCATAAAGATAATCATCGTGCTGTGGATTCCTAAACTAGTAGTCCGTGACACCGGGGAAAGTTTTTCGAAGTCAATTGTTGTTTTGAACTTTTAATTTTTTAATATTTACATATACATGTATATTTGGGGCTATTTAAGGTTAAAATTTGAGTCTTGTATATATATAAGGTGGTGTCACTAAATTGATGTGAATTTAGGCATGACAGTGAGTTTGGGTAGACTAGGTCTTCATCCCATACTGAAGTGGTTAGGAGTCAAATAAACAAGTTTTGGAATAGGTTATAGATCCGAATTTCATAGACTCGGATGGATTCGAGGCAGGTTGTAGGTTTAAGTAAACCTGTTTAGAACCAGTTCCATATAATAAATATATATTATAGATATTTATACTATTAATAATTCATGAGGGCCTTAGTGGTGTATTTTTGAGTGATAGGACTAAAATAACCTTAATTTTTATTTTGAATAATTAAATTATCATAACTATATAAGTAACTATCAATTACTTTATCCCACTACTACCCTTCTCCTAATGCCATTTTTTACGCCCGCTTCATGAGGAAAAGATACTTGGAGAAGGATGTTTTGTAGAATTTCGTATCCAGTTGAAAATACCATCCATTTGAGACATGTGATGTACATTTATTAGATAACATAAAAATCATAACAAAATTTTTTATACATGTACCTTATATATGTACATACATCGATTGTATTTTAATATTTAGATGCACACACATTGAGTGTATACTAATTGTTAGTTGTACATAATATA
Source organism: Jacaranda copaia (assembly GCA_014898725.1). Classification (NCBI taxonomy): domain Eukaryota; kingdom Viridiplantae; phylum Streptophyta; class Magnoliopsida; order Lamiales; family Bignoniaceae; genus Jacaranda; species Jacaranda copaia. The sequence continues at coordinate 2,443,124 of JACGDI010005515.1, forward strand.
TATATATATATATCATATAAAAAAATTATGATATATAATAGCATACATATATTTGATAAAATAAATGATACTTTTGCACTCATTCAATCATCATAAAAAATGGTGGAAAATATATTAAAATTAATTATATGAATATTTTATTTTAAATTTAAGGAAATAGTGTTAAAAAATTATTGTACATTGAATTCTTATTTTTTATACACGTATAAATATTTTTTGTGCTTGTTTATCTTAATTAATTTTAAAAATATATGAGATGTAAATTTATGTAATGAAAAAAAATACAAAAAAAAAAAAAAAAAGAAAAATGGATTTGATTGGTTGAACTCGTTAGGTCAGGAGTTTAAAGTGAAGTGAAGGCCATCTCTATGTGCATCTCATAATATATAATAATTCCTAAAAATTACAAAATAATATTAAAATAATTAGGATAATTATCAGAAATCATAAGAGGTTTGGTTCATCAATAAAATACACCCTTAGTCCCCAACATTTGCCCCGTAATGTTGGCCTCCGCCGTACAAATTTCACGAGTTGTTAGTGCCGCTACAGAAATTGTTGACGCTAACCTAGAAATAGGTTAGAAATCCATTCTTGTTCTTGAGGTACTTACTAAAAATATGTTGAGATGAAAATGCCTTAAAGGTCTTCTTTCGTAATATTTTAAATTTTATGAGTACATAATTTTTATATCCCTACTGTTTGGTTGTTTGAGTGCGTTTTTATCCTTTCGTATTTTTTATTTTTTTAATACTAAAATGATCTTATTTTGTTTTTGGAACTTTTCAATTATAGCACAACAATATTACCAAAAAAATACTAGCTTATCAACATTATATATACCCTCAGATTTCAGGGAAATTACTAAAGTATATATTACATAGAACCATTCAGAAAAATAATTTGTAAATATTGCATTAACCTAGCATACTAATAACTTACAAAAAGTACACACAAGTTCCTAGTCAAATTTAGGAAGTAGAAGAAGTTTCAAGTCTAACTAACTCATAAAAGCATCAACAAGCTTTTGGTTTAGCTTTTAAAAGTATCCACAAAATCTGTAATCTACCTTACAAAAGTACACACAGTTTTCTAATCCAACTTGTGTAAACACCCACAAATTCCTAAAACCCAACAACAAATATGCCCTTATAGCCCACAAAAATATATGAGCACCAAAAAATACAAAACAAGATATCCACTTTAGATTTTAAATACAAATGTTGAGTCAATGTTTGTTTCATTAAGAAATGCAGAGTTAAGGTCCATCTTCAGCACCCCCACTACAATTTTTGATGGAATACTAGAGTTAGAGTTAGAGTTAGAGTTAACTTTGACTTTCGTTTCTCTTCACTGTTCTTAATATTTCAAACCAATATACACCATCAACCTTTTTAGATTTCTTCTACACAAGAAAAGATAATAAAATATGGTAAACGCGTAAAATATTTCTACAAATAGAAATTGCATTTTCCCTACTTGTTTGGGTGGCAGTTGATTACGTAACAGAGTTAAATTTCACGTTCTGGTATTCTTCTCCTACACAAAAGAAAAAGGAGCTATCTCGATTCCATATCTTGAGAGAGTGGCGAACTTCGAGCCGGCATAGAAAGTACTTACTTAGTAGATGTTCAACGTGAGGAACGCTTAGAGAGAGAGGACATTTGGACTCCTGGTTGGATCATTTCTGATTGATGGAGTCAATTTTTATTGCACTCAAGAAGGTTTCTATTGCAAATTGGAATTCACTTTTCGCAAACTACGTTGCTTGGATGAGTACTTGGAGTAAAAATCAAATCCTCACTCCTTGCCTAATTGGTTTGAATGCAATTGGTCCTGTTTAGCTTGACATTGATGAGACTGATATTACAGCACAGTCATGTTTAGCTTACAATTTATGTTCTTCCCCACACGAGTATTTTGTGACATGGTAAAATCAAACACACCCTTTTTTACTCCAAAATGAGGAACTTCGTTGCCTTTAAAATCTTAATTTTAGTATTTGAATGTTGGGATAACATACGAAACGCGTCTCCCTTTCAAGGTTTTTTATCGCTAAAAAAGGAATAAATCGAGAAATAATGCAGAAATACAACAGATTCTAAAATTATACCACATTTGTCTGTCAATCATAAATATACATGTTACATTATTGTTTAACTTTCCGAGCTCTTGCAATTAATGAAAAAAAAGTCCCCCACTATCCTTATATTCCCCTTTGAACCACAACAAATGCTACAACAAATCAATTGTCTGTCTAGCCCCAAAATTGCCAACAACACTCCTCCATTGAGCGTTTTGAGGCATGGAATCCTTCAAATGCAAAAAGCCCCTTCTGAAAAATGAAATAGGTGGAAGACCTCCTTGTGAAATAAAAAACATCAAAAAACCTCCCTGTCATTCTATAAATCATGCATACCGTCTCTTTTGTTGTGTTAGCTTCTTGTTTATCATTAAAAAGACAAAATTACCCTTAAATGGATCAAAATTTAAATCACTATTTACTTTTATTTTATCTATTATTTTGATTGTTCTCTTTTATTTTTATTTTTTTAATTTTCATTAAAAATCATTTTTTTTTTAATTTACCCAACCCCACCCCTACCCCTGACGCATCCCCACCACCCCACCATTTCGACGGTTCGCCAAAAAGTTTCATGACTTCCATGGCAACCAATAGACTGACTAGACCCAACTAGATTTGGCTAGGTCTGGGCATCGGCCACCATGGCCAGCTACCTAGCCATGGTGGCTGGCAGCATTTTTAATTTTTTTTAAAATTATATCTTTTATATACATATATATATATATATATATATATTATATAACCAACCTCCCACTCTACCACATCACCCTATCCCAACCACCACGGCAGCTATTCTAATGGCCACCATGCTTTAAGATTGGCCATAGCCAGTTGTCTCTTTAAGACGGCAACCATGGCCAGCCGCTTCTCCTGGTAGCCATGGCCAGTTGTCTTGTCATGGTTGTGGCATCCATGGTCAAGCCATGGCAACCAATGGGGTGGGTTGGGGTAGGGTGGGGGTGGCAGATTTAATTTCACTTAATATATATATAGACTATATAATAAAATATATTTCTTTATAAATAAATATATTTTATATATTTTTTTTATATATTTGATTTTATCTAAATTGTTGATGTTCTTAAGAAGCATCAAACAACTGATATTAGGAGTATAATTGTCTTTTTCTAGGTAAAAAACCTCGAACACTTGCATTTATATGCGCATGTATCATTGCGTGATTTATAAAATGATGGGAAGGTGTTTTGATTTTTTTTTTTCAAAGGGAGGTTTTTTGTCTATTTCATTTTTCACAAGGGGGTCAAATAATTTTTCCCTCATTAAGAAAATTTAAACCATCCTCTAAAACCTTCAAGCCTATGGAGACCTTCTTATAAGTTGATGTAAGTGACAGTATGTTATTTTTGCAGCATTCCTCATTATCTTCACTTTCAACAGTCGTGTTATTGAAGCCTAATAATAGACATATGGTTCCTCTTAGGCTTGTTAAAAGATGGGGTATTGTTCTACCCAAATTCATATCCTAATATACCCAAATGATTAGGCCCTATATTTACTCTACCCATTCAACCCATAAACCCAATTAAACCCGTGCCCTAAAATATCCAAATAATAGATACTAAACTAGACTCTACCCTATCAAACTCAAGACCCATTGGGTCTATGGTTAGGTCTAGTTTATTAGATCAATTTTTGGATTTTGTTTTAACCTAGCTAATTTTTCATCTTTTGCAAATTTTCTTATTGTCAGTCAAAATGTTAAAACTGCCTGATATTTGAATGCTAGAGTAATTTATTAATATTAGATCTAAATAGTAGAAAAAATTTATGTCCTTACATTTTGTAAATATTTTTAAATATAAATAAAAAAAGGAAAAGGCAAGGATGTCTTCAAATCATTCTCAAATAAGTTCAAACTTTTTTCGAAGAGCGCATGTTTAATAAAATATAATTTTAAAAAATATTTTTGAAAAATTTTCAAACTGTGCACCATAATTTTTTATATTTTAAAAAATAATTAGTATGGGATAATCCAATAGGCTCAACCCTATAACACTTGACATGGATATGGATATAACGTTCAATGGTCCGATTACCTATGAGGCTCGACTTATTATGGGCCAGCTATATCAAGAACTAGACGTCAGGCTTATCCACCAAGGCAACTATCAGAATTCGCCTTGTTAGCCTACATGGTCGACCACAACATCTGCCTTGTCGACCATGTTATGGTCAATTGCCATCATGAGATGTCACTCAGCACTTTGTCAAGAGAATGCTCACACAATAGAGCCACACCTTATCAACCAAAACCTACATGCAGAGCATGCTCTTCGATTGAGTAGGTTGAGAAGGCGTGATATAGCTTCTACTGCATTGAATGCTCTGATAGGCTACATGCCTCCACATTAATGACATATGCCATTGCAAGTACCACCTATCCTGTTGTGCTTGCCAAGGGCGTGCCCCCAACATATTGCCTTGCCCTAGAAAGCTAGGGATGGAAGACTTAAAGGTCCCTAAGAAAGGACAAAAGTCCTTCCTCCACAACAAGGGCACCATGGACTTATTGCCCACATTGGGAAGGCTATCAATAGCCCATTGCCAACCTTTAGCAAGTTATGCACATTATCATCTTAAGCCTTCACTCTACTACTCTATCTTTTAGTTGATCTAATTGACTTGAGTGTCAAAGTGTCTTAGCCAAGGGTCCCTTGGCTAGCATAATATTTGCTATTGGTTGCAGGACTTGACCCTCATACTTCATAAAGCATTTCTCTTAGCCTGCCACCTAGTTGATCATATTGGATTTTAGCCTAGTATTCTCATAATTTTTTTTTTACCATTATCAATAATATTTCATTTTGAAAATATAAACAAATTAATGTGGACACACATATAAAAAATTTCAATTTCAGCTCTAATATATGCAAAACCTTCTCAATTTGTAATGCATGAAAATGACTTGCATCAAGCATTGCAACACCCTCCACCCCCATCCAACCACAAAAAGAAGAATTTAATAATATTTATACTCTTAAATTTTTCTATAGTTATGTAAACACCCTTTAAATATTCTTTCTTTCTCCACTATCTAAAGCTACTAAAAATAAATAAATTCAAAATACTTTTAATTTTTTTTATTTTATATATATTAAAAATTTAATTTTTTTTATTTTATATATATTCAAAATTTAAGCATACACTTCAAGCATGCCATGATTATTAGGATAAATTTAATTTTGACATAAGTAATTTGGGTTAAATAGTTAAATTTGAGTATTTGGATAATGAATATGTAATTTTGAGGTATAGGATATGTGGGTAAGTTTTGCCTCTAAACATAATTACACCTGTTCAATTATTTTTAATATATTTTGGTTTAGGTTTGAGGTAAATGATAACTAAATAAAGTTTTACGAGTAAAAAAGATGAAAGTTGGGAAGGAGGGAGTTGGAACATGGGCACTTGATATTGTATATTTTTTGAGTATTGGTACTTTATGGATATAGACTCTACCCTTATCCATTTTATTTTTTTAAATAAATTTGGATAGGACTTGAATCTCATGTTTATTTATTGAGTATGAGCATGGGTATTGTACTATTATCATGGACTTGAATAGGATTTTATCCTATCTATTGACTGGCTTAGTTCTTCCTTAAGTCATCCCAATACAGCCAAACAATTGGAAAAAATACTCAACATGGCCGCTCTGAATAATATATTTTCTCTCTCTCAACAATTGCGTATATGGTGGAGTAAAACATCTTTTGAATTCAGTTTTCAATCCTTTTGGTTCCATGTTTACATTTGGCCTTTGCACATCTCTAAACTTTTCTGGCATCCACTCAACACTAGGCTTTTTCATGACCAACCCTTCCAAAAGTGTGATCTAGAGCAAGCTTCTAAATGGCCAAGATCAATCCATTTGGCATGGGCATCCTTTTGCAATACATCCTAGTATTTACCTCAACGTCTCATTTTTATTGGGTTAATTACCTAGATCCCATAAGGTTTAATTTAATAACTTAAAAGTTTACATATTTGGCAAAATTTAAAATACTCTCCCGACATTAATTTTCTACCGTTAAAGTTAATAGAATTTGTAAAAAGTCTACTCTAATGTTCACTTACAAATAAAAAAATAATTAAAGATGAAAAAAATTAAAATGACAAAATTAACCTTAGAAATTAAAAAAATATCTTTAAGTGATAAAAAATATTTAAATATTTATACGTATACATGTATAATATAATATAATATAACATACATATATAAACACAATAATATATAATATTAAGTATATATATACACACATACGCACACACCACCACCCCCACTGGCCATGGTGGCAGTAGCCATGGCACAACAACTGCCATGCGGCTACCATGGGCAATCACAACAGCATGGTAGTGGCTACCTGGCCATGGGTAGCAGTTGCTGACCATGAATAAATAATTTTGTGGGATGGGAAAAGGAGGGGGAACAGGAAAAGGCTGAGGGATGGGGCGCGGGAATGTGTAATTTTGTTTTTTTCTTAATTAATAAATAACTTAATTGAAATATACAATAAAAATAATTTTATTTATTTATTCTTAATTAATGTAATATTTTATTTTTATTTATTTTATTTAATTAATTTAACAAATTTAACAATTTTTCAAAGTTTAGATTCTTATTATTTTTGTAATTAATTAATTATTTTAAATATATTTATTATTTTAATATTATTAAGAATATAATTTAAATTATTAGAATCAGGTTTTTTTAAATGATAATATTTTATAATTTTACTTATTTTATTTTTTAACTATTAAATAAATTTGTTTAAATTATTTTAAATTATTTAATAATATTATTGAGATTTGTCTTTTAAATTTAATTTTTTTACATTAATTAATAAATAAATTCAACTATATTCAAAATTATTAAATTATGTTATCTAAAAATTATTTTTATTTTTACTTTTGAATATTTTCACTTATCTTATCTCTTAATTAATAAGCAAATTCAACCTAACCTAATTAAATTATTTTAGTTATATTTATTATTTAATATTCTTGAGTATATAATTTAAAATTATAAAATAATCTTCATTTTCTTGAACTTTTATTTCTTCAGATTCATAAGAAATGTTATCGCAATTTCCTTTTCCATGTTTGAATTTTCTGATTTCGAAATTAAAAATAATTTTGATAAAATTTCTTTTGATTCATTATCTATGTTAAGATTATTAATCTTTTTCTTCATTTTGCACTTATTGAAATAATGACCAATCCTTCCACATCTATAACATGCTTGAGGTTTTTCTTTAGATTTTCTTTTTCATTTTCTTTTCTCTTTTGTCCTTTTTTATGAAACTATTTTTTTATAATTCTATCATCTTTCTTCTACCTATGAGGCTTACTATTAGATGGTATATCCATCCCAAATTGTCCACAAAATTGTCCTAATTTTCTTTTTTCATTTAAATGATGTTTCTTAATTTGTTGATTTAATTTTATTTCATTACAAAGCAACAAACCTTCTAGAATATAATGCAAGTTTCTACAATGAAATAAAATTAAATTAACAAATTAAGAAAAATTTAAGTGAAAAAAGAAAATTAGAAAAAATTCGTCAATAATTTGGGATGCATATGAGCCATCTACTAGTATGCCTATTAGGTAGAAGAAAGATGATAGAATCATTAAACAATCTTCTCATAGAAAGGGACAAAGGAGGAAAGAAAAAAGAGAAAAAAGAAAACTACAAAGAAAATCTAAAGAAAAACTTCGAGCATATTATAGATGTGGAAGGGATTGGCCAATATTCAAATAAGTGCAGAATGAAGAAAAAGATTAATAATCTTAATATACATAATGAATTAAGAGACACTTTATCAAAATTATTATTAATTTTTGAATCAAAAAATTTGGACTCTAGAGAGGAAAATTCCAATAACTTTTCTGATGAATCTGAAGAAATAGAAGCTCTAGAAAATGAAAATTATATATTGGAAACAAATAAAACATTTTGAATGCGTTGTCAACAAGGAGAACCTTGTTTAAAACAAGAAGACGAAAATGAAGGGGAAGAATTTGTAAAATTCTTTCTCAATTTAAAGAACTAAACATTAATGTTCTTAATAATGAAAATGTTTTAGAATTATTAAAATATTTAAAAGATCCAAAAATAAGATTAAAGATAATTGATTACCTTGTTAGTAAACAATAATTTCATAAAAGAGTTGACAACATTAGTAGATAGTGGTGCTAATTTGAATTGTATTCAGGAAGGAATCATCACAACAAAGTAATTTTATAAAATCACCCACTCTCTCAACTTTGCCAATGTCCAAAAAATGGATATTAAATATAAAATTCCTAAAACATATATTTGCAAAGAAAAGGTTTGTATCCCAACATGTTTTTTATTGGTTAAAAATCTCACTAATTAGATAATATTAGGAACTTGTTTTAAAAAAGATTTTTGCTATAAAAAAATATTAATGGAAAGGGTTTTATTGGAACCTTTGAAGGAAAGGAAATCACTTTTTAGTTCATAACTGAACTATTTACTAGAGTACTTAACAAAAAAAAAGAGTTAATAAATGCAAAACACCAAATAAATTTTCTTAAAGAATAAATTAATATTCTTACCATTGAAGAAAGACTTAAAAGTCCTAAACTACAAGAAAAAATTAAGCTAATAACAAATCAATTTTCCGTAGAAATTTGTAATGACCAACCTAATGCTTTCTGGAATAGGAAAAAACACATTGTATCTCTTCCTTATGAAGTGTATTCTAATGAAAAGAAAATTCTTACAAAAGCTAGGCCATGCCAAATGAATTTTGAATATTTAGAGTTGTGTAAAATAGAAATTGCTTTTCTTTTGCAAAAGGGTCTAATAAGACCATCAAAATCTCCACAGGCTTGTACAACTTTTTATGTTAATGAGCATGCTGAACAAGAAAAAGGAGTCCCTAGACTAGTCATAAATCATAAACCCCTCAATAAAGTGTTGAAATGGATTAGATATCCAATTCCTAATAAAAAGGATTTGCTTGACAGATTACATAATGAAGGTATATGTGGTTCTAGGATCCAAATATTTTTCAAAAAAACTGAATAAAGTAGCCCACACATAACCATAAGGATCTAGACATGCATAGGATTTAGATTTAGAGAAGGGAAATACCTTGACAAAATAGAAAAATCAAGGAGCAAGAGAAAACTCTCTTCAACCATTGAAGAAGCTTCTCATTGATGCAGCAGGTTCACCACACCTTGAGGATACAACACTCCAAACATTAGTCAAAATAGAACATAAAACGGCCTCCTAGAACTTGCCACTACATGCTACTAGAAACTGCCTCAACAAGAGTAATAGCAACCAAACGGTTGGCCTATAATGACATAATCCACACACTATAACAAGAACTTATTCTCTACAATATAGCTGGAGATATTTGCAGAGAAATTAGGAGAGAAGGCTTGGAAATATGGAGGTGAAAGATGGAGGTTGGAGAGAATAATAGGGATGCTAACAAATTAGATGCTCACTACTCAAGTTTGTTAGGAGAATAATCACACCTTGCTTGTATATACCAAGTAGCTACCCACTCTCCTCCGTTATCTATATATAGAAATGGATGGTGTGTGGTCACACACCATCCTCAAGGAGAAGGTGCCAAGTGTCCATGCCAAGGTGGCTACTAATTTTGTGATTAGTGAATAAGAATATTAATTGAAGCTTACATTTCATCTTATGAAATATCTTTCAATTAAATTCCAATTCCATATTAAATGAACCCTTCATTTAATTATTAACTCCAAAATTAACACTGTAATTTAATTAATAATGCTTTGACTTAACTCTTAAGTCAAAGGGATTAACTCTTTAAGTAAGTCAAAATGAATTTAACTTTTAAATTAACTTGACCAATTAATATGAAGGTTTGTGTGGCACTAGGATTCACATATTTTTTTTTTAAAAAAATTGATTAAACTAGCCCACACGAAACCAAAAGGATCTAGACATATATAGGATTCATATTTAGAAAGGAAAAATACCTGGGTGAAAGCAGAAAATTCAAAGAGCAAGAGTCGAACTCCTCCCTACCATCAAATGGGCTCTTCACCGGCATAGCAAGATCACCATCATTTTTTCCTTGGATAGACTTATCCGTTTGGGCTGAAATCTTAACTGGAACTCCTCAACACATTAAAGATTCTATACTCCAAATTTTAGGCCAATCAAAACTCCAAAGGTACTCTAACTAGAGGCAAAAACAGGCTACCAGAAACAGCTCCAGTTAAGAGCGAAAACCAACCAAACTAGATTGCCTTTAATTACAAATGTCCGCACACCAAATTAATGGCCTATTCTATATAGAAGGGCTGGAATATATACAGAAAATGAGGGGGGGGGGGAGGTTGAGAATATTGTGGTGGAAGGAGGAGGAAGAAGGAGAGAGTGATGGAAGACTAACAACTTAGATTCCCACTACACAATATTGTTGGAAGAATATCACACAAATATTGCTCACCTCATGCATCATATGGCTGGACACTCACTATATCTATATATAGGAGTAGTCACACACCTCCTTCGAAGAGGTGATGCCAAGTGTCCCTTGCTTAGGTGGCCCCTAACTTTGTGATTAGTGAATTTAATTGAAGTACCAATTTCATCTAATGAAATGTCTTACAATTAAATTCTAATTCGTATTAAATGAACCCATTATTTAATAATTCTCCCAAAAATTATCTCTGCAACTTAATTAAATTAAATACTTTAATTTAATTAATAATCGTTTGACTTAACTCTTAAGTCAAAACGCTTAACGTTTTTAGCCAATCAAAATTAACTCTACCCTTAAATTAATTTTGACCAATTGATAGTCATGTAACATCAATTAATTAATCTTTAATTAATTGATCTTAATTTAACTCCTAAATTAATTTGACCAATTTAACAATTAAATTGATCAAGTCAAAATGACTACAATTTTGCCTTTTCCAAAAATCGGTCATGAATTTTCTATCTCTTACAAAATTCTCCTTCCTTCAATAGACCATGTCATTGGATTTTGTGTGTGACCCATTCGATTCTACCATTTATTGGATATGGGCTCACAACTCTTTGTGACTTTTGTAATATCAAATATTCATTTTAGTTTAAACTCCTTTAAACTAAGTGACTCAATTCAATTAATCTCATTAATTGAAGAGTAGCCAATCTCCATGGTCGATGTTCAACCTCAAGCCCATGGAGCCAAACTAATTGCCGAAATGAGTGCTCTTGAGGAACAATTCTAGTATTACGCGTACCATGCAAATACGGTCCTTCTCTTTCCTATCTCTTGAGAAAAGCCTAAGGTAAAATATTTGTCAACTCCTTAATAGACTTGATACTATATTTCTATTCTTAATGTTCAATTCCATTGTGTGACCTCACCTTTGAAAAACTTCTTTTTCAAATTGTCACACTGCCTTGCGCAAGGATTTCTTGGAATCAATCATTATAGAACACATAAAAGATGCACTTGTCCTTCACAAAGACAAGGAGTTGGATTTCATTTTGGATCTCACAAACCTCCATGCCAAGTAGCTCATACCTAATCTTAACCCAAAAGACCTATTAGGTGGTCAAGAAAGAGTCAAAGTATGAGAACTGGACATAAGGTGTATCATAGACCTTCAAGTCAGAGGACTAATAATATGCATTAGCATAAATAGGAGAAATAGCCACTACCGAATTGCTACTAGGCTATCTAGGGGATTCTTCGGTGGGTCTTCAGTGCTTTGTTCTCTAACAAGCACCTACCAATGTGCATCTATATTTCATACGGGATTGCTCATTGAATGGAGAAACATCCAACCCTTGAATTTATGCATCATTTGTGTAAGTCTATCCAGATCTTAGATGCCCTATCTTATAAGATCCTATGACTTAGAAGATTTAAGAACACGATCGTGTGAGACTTATTCCATGATTACCACCCAGTGCGTGATCGAGTTCTATAGTCTTGTGTGATCTAGAGGCTTCATCCAAATGCAAGTGAAGTAAATAAAAATATATGATGAAGATGGCCATATAATGAATATTATTCAATCAAGACTGTCTTACAATTAAATAGTTTACAAAGCTAATCTTATTAGCTTGTAGGGCACTATTCCAACATAATAGTCATGTGACATCAATTAATTAACTCTTAATCAATTGATCTTAATTCAACTCTTAAATTAATTTGATTAATTTAACATTTAAATTGATCAAGCTAAAATGACTACAATTTCATCCACTCCAAAATTGGTGATGATTTTCTAACTCTTGAAAAATTCTCCTTTTTTCAATAGGTTATGCTGTTGACTTTTGTGTGTGACCCATTAGGTTCAACTATTCATTGGACATGAGCTCACAATTCTTTGTGGCTTATGAAATATCAAATATTCACATTAGCTTAAACTCCTTTAAACTAAGCGACTCAATTTAATTAATCTTATCAATTGAAGAATACCTAATCTCCATGGTCGATGTCAAACTTCAAGTCCACGGAGCCCGGCTAATTAGCTAAAATGAATGCTCTTGAAGAACCATTCTAGTATTACGTGTACCATGCAAATACGGTCCTTCCGTCTCTTATATCCACAAAAGAGGTATAGTGCCATATATTAGTTGGCTCTCAAATAGTCTCGATACTATGCTTCTATTGTCAATATTTGATTGCCTTTGTGAATTTATCTTCGGAAATGCCTTTTCAAATTATCACATCACATTGCACAAGAATTTCTTAAAATTGATCATTATAGAACACATGAAAGATACACTCAACCTTCACAAAGATGAGTAGGGATGGCAATGGGTCTGGATAATCTAGGTCCCTGCCCCTAATGGGATGGGTTTAGGTCTAATTAAATTGGTTTTAGGGCGGGTATCGGGTCCAGATATTTCGAACCCAGCCTAGTCCGGGATAGGTTACGAGTTTAATTAAACCCCCTAAACTCGCCCCATATATATTAGTTTATTAAGTAAAATACTAAAATTATATAGATAACTTTATCTAGGGGTCCACTAGTTTTTTTCAATTTTTCTCCTCCCTCAGTCTGCTCGTTCTATTCACTCAGCGTTTCTCCTATTCTTATTCAAGAATACCTGCAATCTTCCCATTCTGTGTCTTCGATAAGATTTTCTTTGAGTCCCATTTATTTTTCTTCACTCCATTTTCTGCCATCTAATTGGCAATTGCTTTCAATTTTTTCTATTCTTGACGTAAGGTGGATTGCATTTTATCAATGATAGAACTTAGTCAAAATAATGTAGATGTAGCTACCCATGTAATTTTTAAGGTTGTAATTAGAGCAATTTATATGTGGTAATTTTGATTTGGCTATGGTTGGATGTTATTGACTTCTGTTTCAAGCATGCCTTAAATTAGTTTCCACTAAAACCTATAATTGTTATGTCTTTATCCTTGCTCCAACTTATGAAAATTCTTAAAACTTCTTTCTAAAAGTTTAGATCTTGATTAGCATTTTTTATTAGTTCTCTAGGATTTCAGAAGGTTATTTGAAGACTTAAGGTATTGTGTGAGGTTTATTTTGGGTGACATTTTGTCTGTTGAAAATGGATTCACTTTTCACCCAAAAGCAAACAAATGTGCAGTTTGGAAGAGAAGCTCTTGTAAACTCTATCCTTCCACTTTTGAAACTCATCTCTCTGTGTTATTAGGTTAATCCTTGCCTACCCAAAAACACAACTAGTTCCAAAAGCCACTTTCAAGCTTCTTAGCAAGCTTGTGTTTGCCATGTTCTTGCCTTGTTTCTTCAATATGTGCTAATTGAATTTTAGTTAAATATTTTACTTTAAGTAGCTTTTTTCTTTTCTTTTTTTTTTTGGGTAATTTTTCTGATTTTGTTCTTCACTATTTATTAGGAACAAAAATGAATCATTTTATTATTTCTATGTTAGATTAATAGTTAGTCTCATATAGTCAAATTTTATACAAAAAGTAAGTTACTTAGATTTTTGCAGAAGTTATATTTACTCAAATTTTATATTGATTTGAGATAGAGTCACTAATATGGATTAGAATTCTTGTTTGATTTACTAACAGTATACAATTGGATAGTATATAGTATAGGGCATCTTGCTACTTATAAAACTTACTTGAGCGTTTTTGTTTAAAAAACTAGTGGGTTGATGTTAAGAAGAGAAACTTTAGACTATTCTGATTGTTGGGGTAACTTCAGGCTATAATTATTTAGACTATTAGTACTATGAACTTTAAATTTCTCATCAAGTACTTCTCTTAATTTCATATTTTTTTCCAACAATCATATTTAACTACTAGTTAAGTAATAGTTTTTCTTTCTTTTTTTTTTTTTATTTTGAATGTAACAGATGGTATCTGAAGAAGGAAATAATTCTCTACCATCTATCAATATTCAAGAGAGCAATATGGGATTGGAAATGGCCTCTGAGGACAATAATGAAGATAATAGCATGTGAAATGAGGATATTTCTAAAGATAATAGTAAGAGGAAACCAACATTTGAGGCATGGAACCACTTTAAAAGATTAGAAGTTGGCAACATCCAACATGCCGAGTGTAACTACTACAATGTTTGCCTCAAAGCTCCACTTGATCACAAAACCACACATCTGATGAAACATTATGATAGGGCTTGTAAAAAGCAAACAAGAAAAATGGATATTTATCAAAGTTTCTTTATAGCAAGCAAGAAAAGTGTGGGAAACCAAGAGCTTGTGACACATATTTTCAATCAAGAAGACTCAAGGCATGAGCTTGCAGTGATGGTTATGTTACATGATTATCCACTTACTATAGTTGAGCATCTTAGGTCTCAAAGATTTGTCGCTAGTCTCCAACCATGCTTTAATATGATTTCAAGAAATACTCTCAAAAATGATATTCTCAAGATTTACATTGTTGAGAAAGCTAAGTGTTGTCAATTATTAGACAAGCTTAATTACTATCGCAACTGACATGTGGACTTCGAGTAACAATAAAAAAGGTTTCATGGCTATTGCTGCACATTATATTGATGACTCTAAGATTTTACAAAGTTGCATTTTGAGGTATACCTAACTTTAAATTGTTTCATTTTTGTTAAATATACTAAAAAATGTACTTATTACATTTCATTATTTTGCCGGTTCATATATGTTCCAACTCCACACACAGCTGAAGTGTCTGATCTTCTAGCTGAATCATTAATAGATTGGAATATTGATAAAAAATTGTCATCAATCACAGTAGATAATTGCACAACTGATGATGATATGCTTCATCATCTCTTGAACAAGCTCACAAAAAAAAAAAAATGCTATTAGATGGAAAGGTACTTCATATGTGATGTTGTGCTCATATTTTGAATTTGATTATGAAAGATGGTTTAGAAATTATTACTGATGCAATTGAGAGGATACGTGATAGTATCATATAGTGGATAGCTTCACCTACTAGAGTAGAAAATTTTGAGGAAGCTGCTTGTCACTTACATATTGGTTGTAGTAAAAAATTATCTCTAGATTGTAAAACTCAGTGGAACTCAACTTTTTTGATGCTAGAAACTGTTATAACATATAAAGATGTGTTTCCATGAGTTTATTATCGAGAGAAACACTACAAAAGCCTACCAAATGAAGAAGACTGGAAGATTGGAATTGAAATTTATGGGAAGTTAAAAATCTTTTGTCAAGTGACAGAGATGTTTTCTGGTACTCTCTATCCCACTTCTAACTTTTATTTTTCAAAAATTTGTGATATTAAATTGAAACTATATGAGTAGGTGAAGAGTCCAAATGTGATGATTTAGGATATGGCTGAAAAGATGTTGGAAAAATATTCCAAGTATTGGGATACTTGTCATATTATGATGAGGGTTGTTGCTGTTTTGGATTCTAGGTACAAAATGAAGTTGGTTGAATTTTACTTCCCCTTAATTTATGGTGATAGATCACAACATAAAATTGATGAAGTTCATCAAAATTGTTATGATCTATTGAGTGAATATCGATATAGAGCTACAACATCAAATGATAACTTGAATGTTAGTGGTCTTGGAAGCTTGGGAAATACAATGTCATCTTGTGTTTCTAGTGTTAATGATCCATTTTAGAGTGACCCTCTATAGATATATGACTAATATGTGGCTTCAAGTTCAAATCCTACTACTAAAGTGTCTATGACATCGAAACTGGATATGTACTTAGAGGAGAGTGTCTTGCCAAGAACTCCAAATTTTGATATGTTAAGTTGGTGGAAGAAAAATGGAGTGAAATATCCTCATTTAAAAAAGACGGCAAGAGATATTTTAGCTATTTCGGTTTCAACAGTTGCATCTAAGTCTATATGTAGTAATAGTGGAAGATTGGTTAGCCCTTATCATAGTAGGCTCCATCCCTCTATTGTGGAGGCATTAATGTGCGGTTGTTGATGGTTATGGAATAAAGCAAATGGTAAGTGAAATTTCAATAATACTTGATCATTTTACATATATTTAACAATTAACATAATTTATATATTTTATTTGTTTATTGTTTAGGTACTTGTTCAACTAATGGTGGATTAAAGACTTGTCCAACAATGCTTGATGAGGAAAAGGATCAAGGAGATGACAATGAGACCACATAGCTAGTTGTTTGGTGGTCAATATTTTGATTGAAGGAATTTGTGTCAGGTGATTGACTTAAATAAGATGTTTTAAACAAAGCGTAATGTCAACTACTTGGAGAATTTAAACAAGATGTTTTATTTTGTGTTATTTGATTTACCAATTGAAAGTAATATAATTGCAGTTTGAAACGTATTGTAAATTATTGTGAGTTCATTGAAGCAAAAAATGAGAGTAACTCATGAGAAATTTTGGTCCAATAGAATTTAAGAATTTTGGACTCCAAGAGAAGCATTAAAAACATAAAATTTAGAACATGAAATTTCTAACTTTCAAGACTCAGTTAAAAGTAGGAAATTTGCACCAACAAAAAAAATTAAAAAAAAATTCTTAGGTTGGTGGGTCCAATTCGCTAGGTTCGAGTCCAAAGGAAGCATGGGGTGGGGTAGGATGGGTCCTAGGTCCTACCAAACCCACCCCAGACCCACCCCATTGCCATCCCTAAAGATAAGGAGTTGGATTCCATCTTGAATCTCACAAACCTCTATGTCCAGCAGCTCCACCCAATCTTTAGTTGAGTGGCCCGCTAAGTGACCAGGGAAGAGTTAAAGCATATGGACCAAACATAAGGTTACCATGGAACCTTAGGTCAAAGGGCTAATAATATGCACTAGCGTAAGTAGGAGAACTTGCTACTACCAACATGCTACTATACCTATCTAGTGGAATCTTCGGGAGGTTCTTCAGTACCTTTTTCTCTAACAAGCACCTACTAACATGCATCAATATCTCATATAGAGTTGTTCATGGAATGAAGCAATATCTAACTTTTGGATTTATGCATTGTTAGTGCAAGTCTATCTAGATCTTAGATGTCCTGTCTCATAAGATCCTATGACTTAGAAGATTTGAGATCATGACCATGTAAGACAAGTTCTATGATTACCATCCAGTGTGTGACCAAGTCCCGTAGTTTTGTGTGATTTAAGGGCTTTATCCAAATGCAAATGAAGAAAATAAAGAGCATAAGATAAAGATGTCCATATAATGAATATCATTCAATTAATATTGTCTTACAATAAAATAGTTTACATGGCCAATCTAATTAGCTTGCAAGGTACTATTCCAACAATCTCCCATTTGCCCTAAATTCGTTGCCCCATGGCCTTGAGACCTATCTTCTTAAGATATCTTTCAAAAACTTTTTGTGAAAGAGATTTAGTTAGTGGATCTGTCATGTTCTTTTTCGAGGTAACTCTCTTCAGTATAATGTCACCTCTATCAATGATCTTCCAAATCAAATGATATCACCTCAAAATATATTGAGATCATTGATGAGATCTTGGCTTTTTAGCTTGCTTTATCACCTCTTTATTGTTATAGAAGATAACCACTAGCTCAACAATGCTAGGCATTACATTCAACTCTTGAATGAAGTTTTTCATCCAAGCACCTTTATTTGCAACTTTTGAAGCCGCAATGTGTTCTGCCTCTATGGTAGAGTCGGTTGTGGTATCTTATTTGGAACTCTTCCAACTTATCACACCACCATTAAGGCAAAATATAAATCAAGAAATAGATCTTCGGTCATCTACATCATATTGAAAACTAGAATTTGAAAACCCTTCGAGTTTCAATTCTCCATTTCTGTATACCAAAAACAAGTCCTCAGTCCTTCTCAAGTACTCAAGGATTGCTTTTATAACTATCTAGTAACTTCCACTGGTATTAGATTAGAAATGGCTCATAAAACTTAGAGCATGTGCCACATCTGGTCTTAACATTGAACTGCATACATTATTTTTCCAATAACAGAGGTATATGTTATGTGGGACATCCTTTGCCTTTCATCTTCAGTCTTGGGAGCCATAAACTGGGAGAGATGAATGCCATGTCTATGGGAAGTAACCTTCTCTTGGATTCATCCATACTAAACCTCTTTAGTATTTTTTTAATGTACGGGTTTGGGAAAGCCCCAGTATCCTCTTCAATCTATCTCTAGAGATATGCATTTCGAATATGTAGGATGCTTATCCCAAACCCTTCATGGAGAATTAAGTAGATAACCATGCTTTAGTATACTCTAACATTCCTATCTTATTCCCAATGAGAAGGATATCATCGACATAAAATACAATAAATTGTACACTACTCCCACTAGCCTTTATGTACACATATAGTTCATACACAATTTTTACAAAGCCAAACGATTTGACTGTCTTGTCAAAACATATGTTCCAACTTGGGAACACTTGTTTAAGTCCATAAATGGATTTTTGCAGTTCACAAACCTTTTGCTCATTCCCTTTAGATGTAAAGCCTTATGGTTGCACCATACAGATTTCTTCTTCAATGTCTCCATTGAGGAAAGCAATTTTCTTATCCATCTGCTATATCTCATAGTCATAATATGCGGCTATGGCAAGTAAAATTTGAATGGACTTAAGCATTGTGAATGGTGAAAAGGTTTTCTTGAAATTGATACTAGGTCTTTGAGTATAACCTTTTGCTACTAGTCATGCCTTAAAGGTTACCACCTCTCCATTAACTCCTAGGTTTCGCTTATAGATCTACCTACAACCAACAGGAACTATTTTCTTTGGTGGATCTGCTAAACTCTATACCTTACTGGAGTATATAGAGTCCATTTTAGATCTCATAACTTCAAGCCAATATCTCGAGTCTATGTCCAGCATAGTTTTCTCATAAGTTTTTGGATTAATATTCGATTGGCCCATATCATAAAGGAATCCAAACCTTTTGAGTTGCTTCTTGATTTGGTCTAACTTTCTCAAAGGTTGTGTGTGAGGCTTTGTTGCTCACTTGTTTCCACCATTTTTGGGATTTGATGATCATCTTAAACTTCATCAAGTTCAATGACAACGCCATTTCTTTCTAATAGAAATTTCTTTTTCAAAAAATAGGTGTTCCTTGAAACAAACACCTTGTGTTTTGAGGGATCAAAAAAGTAATAACCCATAGACTTTCTAAGGTATCCCACAAACTTGCACGAGGTGAATTTACTATTCAACTTATCTCTCACTGTCCGTCTCACATAAGCAAGAGATCCCCAAACCTTTAGAAAATGGTAAGAGGGTGCTTTGCCATTCCACATCTTATGCGGCGTTTTGGGCATGGACTTTGAGGGTACTATATTTAGTAATCTCATCGCCGTTTCTAAGGTATATCCTCGAAAGGACATGGGCACATTGGACAAGCTCATCATGGAATGTACCATGTCCAAGAAGGTATAATTTCTCCTCTCAACTACTCCATTGTGTTGTGGTATGCTAGGTGGAGTCCATTGAAAGAGAATTCTATTTTCTTTTAGATAATCCAAGAATTCAATATTTAAGTATTCTTCACCTCAATTTGATCAAATAGTTTTAATACTAAGTCCTAATTGTTGTTCCATTTCACTCTTGTACTCTTTGAACTTTTCAAAGGCTTCAAACTTGTACTTCATAAGATACGCGTGTCCAAACTAACTATAATCATTGGTGAAGGTAATGAAGTAAGAATAGCCTCCTCTCATATTAATTCTTAGTAGGCTACAAAAATCTATATGGATCAAATCTAAAGAACTTGTGGAGCACTCTGTTTATCTTACAAAATGAGCCTTTATCATTTTTTCCTTTAAACAAAATTCATACGTAAGAAGGTCCTCTATGCTACTAACTTTTAGTATTTTGAGAGCTTTCATCTAGTTCATCCTACTTTTAGAGTATGCCCAAGTCTTGCATGCCAAAGAATTCTTGGTTATTTAATTTTCTTTTGCTTGATTGAATGTACATTAGTGAAGGTTGAGAATCAAGTATGTATAATCTATTAATTAATGCATCTTGAGCAATCAAAGAACCATTCTTTAATGCCCTTAAGATGGATATAGAAAAATTGTACCCTTCACATCAAGAATAGGAATTGAAATGATGTTCTTAACAAGATTTGATACATAATAAACTTGATTAAGTACAATACTAGAATTCCCCAAGTTCAACTTGATTACACCTTGGACCATGACCGCAACTTTTGCTCCATTTCCTAGGCAAAGGATCATATCTCCTTCACATAAACTCTTTCTTCTTTTCATCCCCTGTAGTGAATTACAAATGTGAGAACCACAGACAGTACCAAATACCCATGAGGAAGAACTAGTCATAAAATGCATTTCAATAACAAACATACCCTTCTCAAGGGTTGCAAGATAAGCTTTGTAATTTCTTTTCCAATGCCTCTTTTCACCACAATAGAAATAGTTTGCTTTGATTTTAGCCTTTTTCTTAGCCCTCCCAGAACCTTTCTCGGGTTGCTTCCCTTTGGAGAAAAAACTCTTCTTTCTTTTATCTTCTTTTGTTGGGCTTTTAGGGCCTTTCGACTTGGAGGAAGAAACAAGCATAAAAGGCTTTTCCATTTTCATTATTGCCTCAGCGATCATAAGCATGTTCACTAATTTGTTGATCATTATCTCTTGTTTGGACATATTAAAGTTCACAATGAATTAGTCGAATGATGGGGGCAATGACTAGAGGATTAAATCCACGTAAAGGTCATTATCTATGATCATGTCAAGTTTTCCAAACTTTTTGATGAGTCCAATTATCTTTAGCCCATGATCATGAACACTTGAACCTTCTACTATCCTTGACCTAAAGAGCTCCTTGGACAAGGCGAACCTTTCGTGTCTCAATTGCACACTATACAACTCTTGTATGTGTTTATAGATCTCACTTACATATCTCATATGCTCGTGAGTCTTTTGGAGCTCATTAGTCATGGATGCTAGCATGATACATCTCATTTGTAGATCATTATCTACAAATTTAGTGAATACTTCATGTGCCTCATCAAAAGGTTCATTACCCAATGTGTCTGCGAACTTTGAACTAGGATATAGGTCTTTTTTTTTAGAGTCAAGAATTATTTTAAGGTTTCTCAACCAATTTTGGAAGTTAGGCTCAGTGAGTTTATTGGTTTTAGCCATTTTCTTTTGGAGATTTCGAAAATCTATAAGAGGTGAAAAAAAAAGTATAAGCATATGATTGAAAATTGATATTGAAAACATATTCATGGTCTTTCAAGTCTATTTTTCTCCTACTATTTTATCAAATCCATCACCTCCTAGAAGAACTGAGGAAATTTCATTTCCCAGTGAAAATCAAGATCTCAAGGACTTGCAAGTAGACCCTCGTGACCGAGTACCATTCACAAGTAATCAAAAGATAAGTAACTTTTGCTAATTGCATCTCATGCAACTCTTGAAATATTTTACCATACTTTTCATATAGACCCACATGACCATACGCCACTTATACTACTAAGTGTTAAGTCTAACTCACCAATAAAACTTTGATTCAAGATGGCCTCACGACATCCCCCATGACCGAGTGCTAATGCGTGAGGGTTCTTAAGTCAAAGGTGCATCTTATGCTAAGTGTATGCTCATAGCTTTCCTTCTAAGTGTGACCCCCATGACCGAGTGCCATCGCACAAAATCGGTAGCATCTTTTTGGCAAACACTATTGGTGAAAGGCTTGGATTAATCAAAACTCTTTTAATTTTTATCCATTGTGACGTAATATTTGGAAACACTTAAATATTCTCAGTGAAGGGTTTTTGCTTACAAAGATCTCATCATTTCTATCTTTTTATTTAGGTTCTCTATATCTCAAACATACATCTCATACATCAATAGATTATAAAAATCATAAATAAGTAAATAGCCTAGAATACTCCTAGGGTGGGATGACCATGAGCCTAACCAAGTGATGCACTTAGAGCTATAGGTACACCACTTGGTTGATTTTAAATGGGTTGGTTAACCTAGCTATTACATGAGTGTATCCCATATATTCATAGGTCTTCAAGCCTTCATGGATCCTTTCTACTCTTTGTAACTTTTACAAAAGAAAGAAAACCCTACTCTTAATGATTCTACTCTCATAACTATTACAAGGTAGAACAAAGAGGCATGCAAGCACCATTAATCACTATCCATTTCAATAACTTGAAATAAATAACATCAAAGTTAAAGGCTTATGATCATCCCCATTCATTCATCATCCATTTAAAACTTAAATGAACAATAAACAAATCAAAAATTGACATTCAATTCCATCAATTAAATACCAATCACATTAACAAATGATTGGTCATGCAAAAACAAGCATAACCCAATGCATCATATTTTTTGCCCAATTGGAAATCAAGTTTGACAAGTTTTAAAAGCAATCAAAAGTGTCCAACACAACTTTGAAAACTTGCACAACACTTATGCATCCAATACGTATGTTTCAATAAGCTTTTAGTCACTTAAAAAACCCAAAATTAGCATAAAAAATCACTTTAGACAAAACTAGGCACTGTTAGCCAAGGTGTGTGCGTGGTTGCACAGCAACACTTAGCCACTGCCTTGTCTTGTGCGTTGCCAAATGCTAGCAGCTCCCATATTTTTGAGTCACGAGTGAGTCAACCCATTTTTGGCTCAACTTTTGTGTACTAAGATTTTTAGAACATATTCTAAACATCAAAACACACATTATGGAAGAAAATTTTAAATTAAAACACCATTTAAAAACTAAAATATCAAGTTCTCAATATTACTTGCAAAACAAGTTTAAGCAAGAATCAAATTCTTTAAAGAATCTCCGATAGTCACCAATCACATTGGATCAAAAATGACCAAAACAACTTAAGGCCATTCACAACATGCTATATCATAATATAACATCCACCAATTCCAAATCAAAATTTAACATTAGCAAGAATGAATTAAAACATATTCATTACATTATTTAACATTTAGAGCACATAATAGCATGATTTAATCCATCAACCAAGGAAGCACAAACAAAATCATCCATACACTCCAACCCATCATATAGATCGAGTACATGGTGGTGTAGATCAATTCTTCACAAGAACCAGTCATCCAAGCAAAATCCAAATATATGCATGAATAAGGCTTTGACACCACTTGAAGGTTTGTGTGCTGCTAGGATTGGAATATTTTTTAAACAAACTGAATAAACTAGCCGACACACAACCACAAGGATCTAGACAAGCATATGATTCAGATTTAGAGAAGGAAAATACCTTGAGAAAAGTAGAAAAATCAAGGAGCAAGAGAAAACTCTCTTCAACTATTGAAGAAGCTTCTTATTGGTGTAGCAGGTTCACTATCGGATTTCCCCATGTTAGACTCCTCTTTTTTGGATGAAAAATTTTATTAGAATGTCACCACACCTTTAGAATACAACACTCCAAAATCAGCCAAAAAATAAAACAAAAGGGCCTCTCAGAACTCGCCATAACAAGTTGCCAAAAACTACCTCAAACAAGAGCAATAGCAACCAAACGGTTGGCCTCTAATGACATAGTCTACACATCATAACAAGGACCTATTATATACAATATATGGAGAATTAAGGAGAGAAGGCTAGGAAATATGGAGGTTGGAGAGAAAAATGGGGATGCTAACAAATTAGATGTCCATTACTCAAGTTTATTAAGAGAATAATCACTCCTTGCTTGCATATACCAAGTAGTCGCTCACTCTCCTCCTTTATCTATATATAGGAGTGGGATGGTGTGTGATCATACACCATCCTCAAGGAGAGGGTTCCAAGTGTCCATGCCAAGGTGGAAACTAACATTCAGGGATTAGTGAATAAGAATATTAATTGAAGCTTACATTTCATCTTATGAAATGTCTTGCAATTAAATTCTAATTCTATATTAAATGAACCCTTCATTTAATTGTTCTCTCCAAAATTAGCACTTCAATTTAATTAAATTAAATACTTTAATTTAATTAATAATGCGTTGACTTAACTCTTAAGTTAAAGTGCTTAGCTCTTTAAACTAGTCAAAATTCATTTAACCCTTAAATTGACTTGACCAATTAATAGTCAAGTGACATCAATTAATTAACTCTTAATCAATTGATCTTAATTTAAATTTTAAATTAATTTGACCAATTTAACATTTAAATTGATCAAGCCAAAATGACTACAATTTTACCTCCTCCAAAATTGGTGATGAATTTTCCAACTCTTAGAAAATTCTTCTTCTTTCAATAGGTCATGCTATTGACTTTTGTATGTGACCCATTAGGTTCAACTATTCATTGGACATAAACTCAGAACTCCATGTGACTTATAGAATATCAAATATTCATGTTAACTTAAACTTCTTTAAACTATTCGACTTAATTCAATTAATCTTATTAATTGAAGAGTACCCAATCTCTATGGTCAATGTCGAACCTCAAACCCATAAAGTCTAGAGTCCAACTAATTGGCCAAAGTGAATGTTCTTGAAGAACCATTTTAGTGTTATGCATACCATGTAAATATGGGCATTCTATCTCATATCTCCATGAAAAAAGCCTAAGGCAAGATATTAGTCGATTCCCTAATAGTCTCGATACTATGCTTCTATTCTCAATGTTCAATTTCCTTTGTGGCCTCATTTTTAGAAATGCCTTTCCAAATTTTCATATCACTTTGTGCAAGAATTTCCTGAAATCTATCATTATAGAACACATAGGAGATACATTCGCCCTTCACAAAGATGATGAGTTAGATTCAATCTTGAATTTCACAAACCTCCATGTCCAGTAGTTTTGCCCAATCTCCACCCGAGTGGCCCACCAAGTGACTATGAAAGAGTTAAAACATGAGGACTAAACACAAAGTCACCATGGATCTTTAGGTCAAAGGACTAATAATATACACTAATGTAAGTAAGGGAACTTACCACTACGACTATCTAGTAGATTCTTTGGGTGAGTCTTCATTGTCTTATTCTCTAACAAGCACCCACTAACATGCATCCATATCTCATATGGGATTGTTCATAGAACAAAACAACATCCAACCATTGGATTTATGTATCATTAGTACAAGTCTATCCAGATCTCAGATGCGCTGTCTCATAAGATCCTATGACTTGAAAGATTTAAGATCATGATCATGTAAGACTTGTTCCATGATCACCACCCAGTGCATGATCAAGTCCTATAGTATTGTGTGATCTAAGGGTTTCATTCAAATGCAAGTGAAGGAAATAAAGAGCATAAGATGAAGATGGTCATATAATAAATATCATTCAATCAAGATTGTCTTACAATGAAATAGTTTATAAAGCCAATCTAATTGGCTTGCGAGGCACTATTCCAACACATAATGCTATAATATTCTCAAATTTTGATTTAAAATTAGGATATATGCAAATTCAAATATTTGAAGAGGATAGGTATAAAACAGTATTTATTATTCCAATAGGACATTTTAAATGGAATGTCATGCCATTTGGACTAAAGAATGCACCTTTAAAATTTCAAAACATAATGAATGATATATTTTACCCTATAGTAATTTTATTATAGTCTACATTGATGATATTTTAGTTTTTCGAATGACAATTGAATTGTATTTGAAGCATCCTGATATTTTTAGGAAAATTATAATCCAAAATGGTTTAGTTATATCTAGACAAAAAATGCTTTTATTTCAAACACAAGTCATATTTTTTGGTCATAATACAGAAAAAGAAAAAATTATTCCTATAAATAGAAATATAGAATTTGCGTTAAAATTTCTAAATAAAATTCTAGATAAAACCCAACTTCAAAGATTTTTAGGAAGCTTGAATTACATTTCACCCTATTAAAAAAACTTAGCTGAGGATACTTGTCAAACCCGTAAAATTCGGTATTTTTGAGAATAAAGATCTAGAATTTAAGATATTGATAAATCAAATTTTAGGGCTTAGAAAATAAATAAAAATGATTTAATTCCAAGAATTTCAAAAGTATTGGAGGAAAAATTGAGATTTTTAGAAACTTGATTGGAGCACATATTCAGAATTTTGGGGCTGCATGGCTAATACTTTGGGTCAAAATGTCAAATGTTAGGCACTAACATTTCTGTGGGGCTTGATTGAAGGAAGACCAAATTTGGTGGACTTAATTAAAGGATGTTGGAACTCTCTGTGGCCAAATTGAAAAGTTAGAAAAGTTCAATTACAAATATACCAAATTTTCATTTCCACCCTCATTTTCACCTATCTTCTCCACCGAAGCCCCTCTGTCACTCTCCAGTGATTCCTTCCAGCAATTATCTAAATCTTAAACCAAACAATTGGTTAGCTTTCTACTATCACTTGCTTCACATTGATACCACATGCACACACAAACCACCAGCGGGTTACTAAAAAATAAGGCTTAAAGGTTGACTGCTATAGAGGTGGTGCGCTGAGGCTTTCCAGCAGCTTTTGGAGATGGACAAAGGGTGTTTTGGGATAAGTTTAGCTCAAGAGAATAGTTGGCAAAGTTAGTTTTGGGTTTCGACCACCAATGACAGCGAAATGAGGGTGATTAGAGATGGTGGCAAGTGAGACCCAACAAACTTTAGAGCTTCAATTAACAGCCTTCTTGGTGGTGAAACTTAAAATTGGTTGTGGTATTGGGTTCAGAAAGCTAAAAGGTGTCTTTAGTAGTGGCTTTGAATTTTTTCAACAGCGGTGTGGCGACAGTTTTGAGACATTATCTTCAGCTCGTTGCGGTGATCATGGCGATATTCTTGATTGGTGGTTTTGAGGTCCCGTTAAGTAGATTTGTGGGTAAAAAGGAGTTAGTTGACGTTTATTTATATATATGTATATAGATGCGATGTGCCGTTATTTCCATTAGACCTTGTAATATGCCAAGTATGAGGATTTATATAAGATTGATATATATATATATATCCATGCATGGGCTATAGTGTAAGTAGTGGGCCCGAACCTGTATTATTTTATGTAATGTTAGGATTAATTGAGATAATTGAGTGATTTGAGATGATATGAGACTAAGACTCGGTATATGTACGCGCCAGTATGAGTTTAGTAAAATTAGATAGTATTATTTTATGAAGATTATGGGAAATTATCAAGTATTGTGGGCAGAAAACCCTAATTCTACGAATTTAAGATATAAGTGACATTGTTAAGATTAATTATGAAAAATTAAGCTATTATTGTGATTTTAGGATAATATTATGAAGAGATTGTGTAATTAAGGATCATTCTATATTATGATAAGTGAATTAATATGAAAATCGAGATTTATTTTGAGAATATTAACCTTATTAGCCATTTTGGGGCAATAGTATTGTTTAAGCTTAAAACTATCATATTAATTAGTTGTCTAGTAAATTTGGATTGTTAATGGCTTAGTTATGATTATTAGGTTTGAATGTGAATTTTGATTGTGAAAATGTTATTTTGGATAGGTGACGAAGGAGTAGGTCCCGAGGACCAATAGATTGCTATTTGCTGCCAACATTTCTAAGAATATAAAGGTGAAGGTATAACCTCTTAGGTATTTTCTTATATACCCTATGAGGGTCTACCATTTTGGCCTTGCTATACCTATCTATTCTTGTGGCATAACCTTTGTGAGGGTTAACTTGCTTGATTGTACTTGCTCATAATTACTTGAATTATATTTGCTCATTTTATTAAGATATGTACTTGATTGTGCACTTGTTCGTAATTGGTTTTTTGACTTGTAAACCTTTGTGAGGGCTTGTACATGTTTCACTCTGTTGAGTTAGTTTTTGCTTATTCTGGTGCCCAAAACTTTTGATGGTTACTTGTTTTGTACTTGTTCCCATTTGGTATTTGTTATTTTTCTGTTATTTATCTTGATTGGTACTTGTTATCGTTTTACACTTATTCCCATATGTTGTTATCTAATTGTTTGTTATCCATTCATTTTGTTATCTATTACGGTCTATGATGGTCACATAGGAGTAAAAAGACATTAATCTCTGCTATGTGCATGGGACAAGCCATAAGCCTTGAACTCTCAAATAAGTAACATGACGTTAATTCCTGTTGTGTGCATGGGATAAGCCGTAAGCTCAGAACTCTTGGATTTAGTAATAAGATGTTAATCCCTACTGTGTGCATAAGATAAGCCATAAGCCTAGAACTAATGATAAGGTGTGATAAATCTATTTTGTTTTGATTTGTATTTTGATTATAATATGATGGTTTGTACCTTGCTCATGGAGCAACAAGGGTAGTGAAGTTTCTTAGTCTAGATCGGGCTGTTATCTAGGTTGAATGAGTCGTCTGTATTTTCTCCCAAATTGATTCAATTGAGATGGACCATTTCTCTCCAATAGATCCGATTGAGATGATCCCAAGCCATTCGAGTTGACAGTCATAACCCTCGAGCTAGTACCTACCGATAGCTTTGAATTTGTTAATACATGTGATTGTTCCTAACTATCTATAATTGATTTGTTAGTAAACTGATGCTTGATTGTTTGTATCTAATATGTTCCTATTTTTATTGTTAATTAATAATTTATTGGGTTGATTTTTCCCCTACAGATCCCTTTCTAAGTCCTTTGGGCTTACCACCTATTTCTTCTATATTTTCTCAGATATAATTGAATTATAAGCTTGGACTTTCGGTTGGATTGGCAAATATAAGTTTGTATTAGAATAGTTGTGTATTTGCTTATGGGCATACTTGGGCATGTTTTGGTATAGAGATGTTGTGATATGATAGGTCTGAATTTAACACCTGTAGGGTGTATATATTATGTTGAACATTTTGGAATTAGTGATGGTATGTACGTAGTGTTATATGTTATGGGATCACCTAAGGTATGTATATAGTATTTTGTAAAGGTTGATCAAGTCAAAGTATGTTGTTATCTCTGATAACTCTTGTTGAGGTTTGATTTAGCTTGAAATTCGTTGGTATTTCTAATAAGTTTGAAATGGCTATGATGCGCCTATTGCTTGTTTATAGGTTTTGAATTAAGACTGAATTGGAGTGGCACCTCAGCTTAGGGCTATCTTGAGTGTGGTGATACAGAAGTGGTATCAAAGCTTAGGTTTGTCAATGACCTAGATGTTTAGGTATCATTGGGAATTATGACTAAACTTTTGCTTGAGTTAGCTTGAGTATAAATTTTGGACATGATACATATTGGGAAGTCCTTATGTGATTGCAGGAATTTGAGATGAATTTGATTGGTTGATGTTAGTGAGATGAGTTTGCATACTACGAGATGTCTATAGGACCTTGTTGTATGTCATAGGATGATTAGACTTGCGTGTCTATGAGTTTGATTTGATTTCATCTAACACTTCTTCTTATTTCATTCTTTGAAGCTTGAAAGAGTTGGTAGAAGTGATGGCATAGCAAGAAAGTTCTAGTACTCCTGTTCCACCTAGAATTGGACATCGGGGAAGACCTCTCAATTGATGGGTGAATGACCGATGGGTTCTAAGATAAAGGGCACTTGCTTACCTACAAGCCACACAAAAAGAAAAGGTTTCACAAACCCCTTCAGTGGGCTAGCTAATAGACCCTGAGTATCAGTGGGGATTGGGATTTAGGCCGTGTGCTCAACACTTGGGTAGTGGAGCAAGAGGTGTTAAAGAGATGACTGAAGATCGGGCATTAGAATGATTTCTTTATTTCAATCCCCTAAAGTTCTTAGGAGGTCCCGATGATAGGAAAGTTGAAGAATGGATTGGGGATTGAGAGAATATTTTTGAGATACTTCGTTATTTAGATGATCAAAAGGTTCAATTTGCTACGTTCCTTCTAGGAGATTTAGCCTAAAGTTGTTGGAAGATGATTAACCAAAGGTAGACGGCTGAAGAAACCTAATGGACCTGGGAGAATTTCACATGAGACTTTATGAATAACTATGTGCTAGGGGTGGTAAAGCAAGCAAAGGAGAGAGAGTTTATGGACCTTGTTTAGGAGGTGTAGTCTATTAGTCAGTACAAGACTATTTTTAGCTGACTGATATGATATTCTCCCTATATACAAGATGATGAAGATCGATAGGCTCGACGAATTTGTGCAAAGGTTACGGCCAAAATTGAGAAGGGGTCTGGCCACTTGTGATTTGATGAATTTCAATCAAGCAGTAAGCAAAGCCCTGCAACTTGAGTTAAAGCCACAGGAAATCCAAAAAATTGAGGATAGGGGTTGAAAGAAAAAGATGTACTTAGAAGGAAAAAGTAATGTCGGGAGAAAATAATCAAAACTTCAGGTAAAAAGCACTACCCAACAAGCCCCTTATTCTAACGAGAAGGCAAATATTACTCAAGATAGAGCACCTAAATAATTTGAATTCTGTGGGGGATTTGGCCATGACGAGTCTAGTTGTTGGAGAAAATAGGACAGATGTGTGAGTTCTGGTAACGACCAGCATTTTGTGAAAGATTACCCCAAACGGAGAGGCCCCACCCCTGTAGAGAAATGAAAACATGTGGCAGGAGCTAACGAGAAATGTACGAGCTCATACCTATACCCTGATAGGAGAAAAAGCACTGGATCCTAACAAAATAACAAAAGGTATAGTTTTAATATTTGAAATCTACGATAATGCCTTATATGATCTTGGTGTTTTACATTCTTTCACAGATGTTGCATTTCCTTAAACTAAATATGCAATTTGAGATTAGGGTTTATTACATAAAAGTAGTAACTGAATATTTGGGAATAGTTTCGAAAGAAGTGAACTTATTACCCTTACCCCATGTAGAAGTATTATTAACCTTCTGCGGGGACCAGAATCTTTTCAAAGCTGGAGTTTGATAGGAGTCTTACCAATTAAAGACTAGAAACAACCATGTAAAGCACTTACACATAGTTCTCAGAACTTTTAGAGAGCATCAATTGTATGCTAAATTTAGCAAGTGCAGATTTTGAATAAAGAATGTGGGTTTTCTTAAGCATATCATATTCCAGGATGGGGTAGAGGTTGATTTCTCTAAGATAGAGGCAGTAGTCAACTGAAAGAGATCAAAAAATATGATAGAAGTTTGTAGTTTTTTGTATCTTGTCGACTGTTATGAAGATTGCTTAGAATATTTTCTAAAATAGCTAACATGTTGATCAAATTTTCAGTCAACCATTTGACTGAAAAAAGGATCCGAACATGAGATAGCATGATAGATGGAAGTACTAAAAGGCTGCGATTTTTCCATTACCTATTGCCCAAAAAGGCAAAAGTAGTGGCCAATGCCTTGAGCCGATGACTGGAATGGCTCACTTATTACAAGCAAAAGTATTAAGAAGCCAACAAACAAGTGCTATGTTGAGAATTAATACAGCAAGTAGGATTGTAGGGATAAGTGCAATGCAAATTACAAGATGAAATGTGACAAACTAAAGTTAATGATATTTGGATAATGAAATGGAAGGAAAATTTGGAAATTCTGGAGAGTCTAAGTTCAATACTGATATTTGAGGTATTATTCTATTCTGTAAGAAGATAGGAATGCCAGAAGAAAATTTTACTAGATAAGGCACCCAAGTCAGGACATATAATGCATCTGAGAAGCACGGAGATATATTGAGATTTGAAAAAGTAATCCTAGCAAAATTTAATGAAGAGCAAAGATAGATCAACCAACTGAATCTATTTTTTTTTTTGTCAATCAGAATAGTACTTAGATGAGAATTGGGGACCAGATTCTCTTAAAAGAGGAGTTTGTAACACCCTTGAAATTTGGCATTTTTTAGAATAAAGATTTAGAATTTAAGATATTGATAAATCAGATTTTAAGGTCACAAAATAAATAAAAATGACTTAATTACAAGAATTTTAAAAGTTTTGGGGGTAAATTTGTGATTTTCAGAAATTTGATTGGAGCACATTTTCAAAATTTTAAGGTTGCATGGCTAATACTTTAGGTCAAAGGGTAAAACATTAGGCACTAAATATTTCCTAGGGCTTGATTAAAGGAAGACCAAATTTGTTGGACTCAATTGAAGGATACTAGAATTTTCTAGGGCCAAATTGAAAAGTTAGAAAAGTTCAATTATATATATACCAAATTTTCATTTGCAACCTTATTTTCACCCATCTTCTCCATCAAAACCCCCTGTCACCCTTGGGCAATTCCCTCCGGCAACTACCTAAACCTCGACCAAGCCATTGGTTTGCTTCCTCCCATCACCAACTTCACGTTGATACCACATGCACACACAAATCACTAATAGGTCATTGAAAAACAAAGCTTAACGATTGATTGCTGCAGAGATGGCAGGCTAAGGCTTTCTGGCGACAGATAAAAGGTATTTTGGGATGGATTCAAGTCAAGAGAGCACTTGGCAAAATTAGTTTTGGGTTCTGACCATCGGCAATGGCAAAACAAGGGTGATCGAAGACAGCAACGAGTGAGACCTAACAAACTTTGGAGCTTCAATTAAGGGCCTTCCCTGCAATGAAACTCAAAATTGGTTGTGGTGTTGGGTTCAAAAGACTAAAAGGTGCCTTATAGTGGTGGCTTTGATTTTTTCTAGTAACATTGGATGGCAGCACACGGTGGTTGGTGGCAGTTCTGAGACATTATCTTCAACTCATTGTGGTGATCGTCGTGGTGACAGTATCTTCCTATACCATGGATAGAGGATCATGCTCAAGTTGCTAGAAAAATTAAAGAAAAGGTTTATAATCTTCCTTGTTTAATGCTAGCATATCCAAATTGGGAAAGTTATTGGAATCAATGCTTTAGACATTCAATATTGGGGAATGTTAAAACAAATTTCTCCCCAAAGCAAGCAAGAATATCGGGTTAGATTTCATTTAGGGAAATAGAATAACGGCCAGAAAAATTATGCAACTATTGATAAAGAAATTTTTGCAATTTTTAAATGCGCTTTAAAATTTCAAGATAATTTATACAATCAGAATTTTTTAATAAAAATTGATTGTCAGTCAGTAAAATTTTTGTTTCATAAAGATTTAAAACACAATGTTTCAAAACAAATGTTTGCTAGATTGCAAGCTCATTTAGCTCTATTTGATTTTGAAATTGAATATAAAAAGGGAAAAGATAATAGTCTCCCTAATTTTCTTACTCTGAGTTTTTACAAGAATGATCCCTAGAGGAAGGAGATGTAGCCCATTTCTAATAAAGGTAGTAGAGGAAAGATTCTTACCCAAATGGGAAGGCAAAAGCTCATAGTTGATAGTATTGCATAAACATCCATAGGTAATATTCCTAAAGATAAAAGTGATCCTTTCTACAAGGAACTCATAGAATTTATGGAAAAGAAGAAGCAAGAGGATAATAATCCTTCTTATGCAAATATTGTTAATGAAGAAGAGAATGGTGACTTTACTATAGATGAACAAAATATTCATAAAGGGTTAATATTACTCTTGAAAAATAAGAATCTCTAGTGGAAAGATGAACCTTGGACCCTGATGCAGAGATCTTTAGGTACAACATCATATGCTACTTGCTCATACTTATTTCAATGGCATTTTGTTAAAAGGAGAAGGACAACCAATTCTATGGATTGGTAAGAGAATCTCAAGATTGATATGAAGATAAGGAAATCTTGATTGAAGAGATTTTTGATAATCTCGAAAAAATAAAAAAAAAATATCAAGAAAAAATCAAAGGAATTTGAAAACTGGCAAGAATTGCAGCATATAAGACCTGCCTATCAATCTATCAAAAAAAATTGTACTATAGCTTTAATAAAGTTGAGCAATAATTTAAGGATTAGAAACATTTTCAAGTCCATAAAAAATTATATTGTAATATTATTACGAGTCCGCATATGTGTATAAATAGTAGACTATAGTTAAGTTTAGGCGGAGCCCCTTGTAGAACTTCCTTACTTCCTTACATTTCAGTTGTAAAAATTTTCTGTGTTAAATAAAGATTGTATTTACTACAGCATTCTTTTCATTTTTAGGTAAGTTTGAATTTAACTCTATCTTTTAAGTTTTAAATTTAAATTTAAATTTAAATACAATTTATATTATTAATATTGTAAAGCCAGGATGGCAGGCTAGATCATTTGTGTTGAATTACATCATACTATGTGAATTATATACTATGGATTGATTATTTTCTTAATTCTGCATTACGCAAAATTAATTATTTTAAATATATTTATCATTTTAATATTATTAAGAATATAATTTAAAGTTATTTGAATTATGTTTTTCTAAATGATAATATTTTATATTTTTGCTTATTTTATTTTTTAACTAGTAAATAATTTTGATTAAATTATTTTAAATAATTCAGTAATATTACTGAGATTTATCTTTTAAATTTATTTTTTTACATTAATAAATAAATAAATTCAATTAAATTCAAAATTATTAAGTTATGTTATCTAAAAATTATTTTTATTTTTGCTTTTGAATATTTTCACTTTTTTTATTTCTTAATTAATAAGTAAATTCATCCTAAGCTAATTAAATTATTTCAGTTATATTTATTATTTAGTGTTATTGAGTATGTAATTTAAAATTATAAAATTATATTATTTATGGGATGGATTTAATCTTAATTTTAATTTTTAAAGTTTTACCTATTTTTAATCAATAAATAAGTTTAATTAAATTTAGTTAAATTATCTTTAATCCAACTTGAATTCAAATATTATTCAATATTGTGAAATTTTATTAATAATGAAATATATTTAAATTTATTATAAGTAATTGAAATAATATTAAAATTATACCTTCAAGGTATAAAATCTATTAGAAATATTTCCAAAGGCATTTTTGTCTAAAAAATAATTGAAATAGTAATCAAGGGCATTTCTAGATTTTCATATAAATTTTATGATAATGTCAACAAATTTTTTAATGAAAATTAACGGAGTTTAAAAAAATGTAAGTTGGAGCGAAGTATCAAGGAGTATTTGTAATTTCACCTAATTTGTTAACCTTGAGTGATTAGGCCAAACCTCGGGGGAACCTAGGTAATTAGCCCCATTTTTATTTTTTATATCAAAGCCTACTATAGTAACTTATTCTCTTAATGCCTTTCTATAGTATTTGTTGTGGATATTATGTGATTTGAAGTAAAATATTGAAATAAGATAAATATAATTTTTTTAACACTATACACATAATATTATAAAATTAGAAATGCATAAAATAACAAGCCAAACCGCATAAAGAATTGAATAAGATGAGCCAAATAAATGAAAAATCATGACACTTGTCATCATCCTAAAACCATGATCGGCTCTCCTCATGTAGGTACTAACAATTGATTATGACTCCAAGTAAAACCCCATTAGCTCTCAGCGGCGTCTCATCTCATATGTACAACCACAAGGAGATTAGGAATCAGTCCATAGTCATGTTGTCAAAACACAAAAATTCTTATGGCAAAATAATATGAAAGACTTTAAAACTCGTCTATTCTATGTGCCAAGAAAAGGTTATGACCTCTTTATATAAGAATAAAATTTGACTATTAGAAATAATTAATGGACCACTAAAAACATCATTAAAACACCATAAATCCAATTCTAATTAGGCCCAATAATTATAAAATAAAATAGTCAAAATTCTATTAAATAAATTAATAAAATACCATAAATATAAATGAATCAAAATAAATAGGCATATTGATTGTGGCATTACAACACAAAACAAAATAATTATTTGTTAAAAACAAAATAAATTAAAAAAATGTTAAGACTTATTTCCAACAGTATTATTGACAAAGTCAGTCACTTAAACCTAAAGATGGCTCACAAACTTCTGTCATTGGGCATACTCATTGTGCCCTTTAGATACAAGTGTCCCAAATCACAACTAAACATAGCTACCATATTACTACTGGATATATATATATATATATATATCCACTAATAAATCACATACATCATTCAAAAAAATTCTTAAAATGATACTGATCAGGATCGACACTTGCTATCTTGAATATCAAATCCAAATAGTGTACAATAATGTTATGCAACTAAAATCACATCTTACAACAAAAATTACTAACTATAGTTAAATTGCATGACAGTCTTTGGTATTTTTACAGTGAAACCATCATGATTTAACATACAATGCGTACACGTCCTTATCAATTTAAAATATTACATTTGTTCCCTAATGATTATTTATGATAATCATAAACATTATCAACATTATAGCAACCACTTTATGATTTGCCAGGTATGGTTTTATCGATAATCATATATGACAATTGAGTAACATGATATTTTCCAGCCTTTGCAAGCCTTAAAACCCTAAATTAGTGATGCATCACCAAAATTTCGGGATGTTCAACAATAATAATATGGTTGGAATAAGATGGTTATGAAACTTATAAAAATTGATCCTTTTGAAACAATAATACATTAAAAAATTCTAGAAAATACACATAAATACACAGTTCACCGTCAACTAATATTTATACTTCATTGCCTCCTTTTAGATTTTTAAAAACACTACAAAAAATTAGGGCATTAATTAACTACGATCAAACATAACTAATTTTAAAATTGCATAGCCTGTGCTATGAAATTGGCCCAACCAAACCCAAAGCAAATGCTCTCGTAACTAACCTTCTGTAGCTAATAATTATTTTTCTTATATGTAAATATATATATATATATATATATTAATTTTCATATGAATGATGCAGAATTAATTTATTGTGTTTGTAATGAGTATGACTAAGAATTGATAATTAATAATTTTAATTGCTTGTTCTTTTCAAAATCACATTTATTATAAAAAAATTTGTAGTTACAATATGTAGTTATAGCTATGAAATTCATTCATAACAATTTTTTAGTTGCGGATACCTAGGCTTTTTGTAGTGAAATAATAAGACACACAAATCGGCTTTTTCATAAGTAACATAAAATTTTAAAACACTCATTAGAACAATAATCTATAGTATATCAAAAATATTTTGATTTTTTTAACAGAAGCCCTAAATCAAATACAACAAGATCAGTGCAAATGGCTTTGTTTACAACAAAACCATAAAATAAAAAAATACAAAATACAAAATATTCATGCATTATGACCGACCAAGAAATGCATATTTCCAACAGTGCGATCATTTTAGGTGGAGAACGAACTAAACAAATCATATTATAGTGTTTGTAGGTATAATCTTTCTTTCCTTCGAAATCCTACTTTGTTTATTGCGGTCATCCACAGTTCTTCGCTCCCATCCATATTCTTGTCTTCTTAGGACTCATTGTACGTAAAACTTCTGGATGCTGAACTTCTAGAAAGAGAAATAATAAAGTGAAAATGCAAAATAAGAGTGTGTTTGAGAAATTCATGAGAGAGGGGGCGGGGGGGGGGGGGGG
>JACGDI010005515.1:2480951-2513054 GCA_014898725.1 Jacaranda copaia
TACGGCCAAAAGACCATTGAGCAAATTGATTAGAATTTTCATAATTTTGACGGTTAAATCGCATAATCAGTCCATAAAATTTTATTTTAAAATTATTTTAATTCTCAATTTTCATAACTTCATTTTTTAATCTCTAAACTTCACTACAAGAAAAAGATAAATTAATTAGTGATAAAATAGTAAGTAGAAATACAAAAGATATCACTAATTATGTATATTAAGTAACAAAAGAAATAGTTTTGTCACCTTAATGATATTTGCAAACTAAATAGTTACAAAAATAGTATTTAAGCCATTACCACTAATAATTAGCGACACACTCACTACTAAAAAAATACCTTTTTGCGACGAGATTTGCAAGGGATTTTGCCAAAAATTTGTAGCAAATTGGCATTTGTGATGGATTTTCTTTGATCACAATAATTTGCAACAGATTGTGCAACAAAAATTTCTGACGAAAATTTGGACGGACTTTTTCCGTCCCAAATTTGGTAATTATAATTTAAAAAAAAAAATTGCTACGAAAATTTCCGTCACAAAATTTTAAAATGTTTTTTTTAAAAAAAATATACACATTCTATCAAATTAGATTCTATAATTACCCAATATCAATAATTCTTTGTATTACATACTAATCATCCCATACACTAACATTTAAATATTATTTTACATAAAATCACAATAATTTTATGTCACAATAAAAATCAAGCCCAATAATATAAAATTGTTCAATATATAAATTAAGCTCTAACAAAAATATAAAATTTACAAAATAATATCAAAAAATTATCTTACAAGGCTTATTCTAAATTTCAATGCATTGAGATATCTAAGCCTGTAATATTAAAATAAAATTACAATAATAAAAAATAGCAACATAAACTAAACTAATAGATAATTCAACATAATAAACCAATATATAAATTCAATACGTAACCAAATCACAATCAAGCACAAAATTCGTAAAATACAAATTCAAATCCTAATCAAATATATAATTCACAAAATATAAATCTAACAAAATTGAACAAATAATTTAATGTAAATGCATAGTCTAACACATGTAAATCTAACACATTATTCAATATAACCAAATATACATATCATAATAAACCAACATATAATTTAATCTAAGTTCAACATATAACTCAAATCCTAATCACACATATAATTAACAAAATCTAATACATAATTCAATCTAAATGCATAATCTAAACAAATATAAATCTAATACATAATTCAATATAATCAAACACACATCCAACGTAAACCAACATATAATTTAATATAAGTTCAACATATAACTCAAATACTAATCAAACATATAATTCACAAAATATAAATCTAACAAAATCTAACATATAATTTAAAGTAAATGCATAATCTTAACACATATAAATCTAATATATAATTCAATATAATCAAACATGCTTCTCATCATAAACCAACATATAATTTAATATAAGTCTCACGTATAACTTAAATCCTAATCGCATAATAATTCACAACATATAAATCTAATAAAATCTGAAATTTAACATATAATTCAATATAAATGCATAATCTAAATACATATAAATCTAATGCATAATTCAATATAATTAAACATACATTCAATATAAACCAACATATAATTTAATATAAGTCCAACATATAACTTAGATTCTAATCAAACACATAATTCACAACCCTAAGTATGACATGATTTAACTTAGGAAACTTATATTGTCATTTTTGGACATATAAATTTGGATTTTGATTTTCACAAAAATTATGAAAAGAAATAGTAATTTTGTCTTTAGCTATATTTGTATTCATTGGCATGTTTTGAAATCGCATTCATAGGCTTCTAAAAAATTATCTCTAATAGGAGAAATATATATTTACCTTCCATAAAATTCAAATTGCCCAAAAAAGAAGACTCAACATAATGAGTAATATCATTTCAATTGAAAACAACTAATAATATTTATAAACACATTACATAATAACACATAAATACTCCCTATTATGCTCATCATCATCGTGTAAGCAATTACAAATCAATCAGCAACAAATAAGAAGGCTCCACGTCTTCTCCCAGCAAACCATCCTCTTTCGCATTTCTACCAATTCTAAATATTTCTAATGTATTGTACTAAAAGAATATATAAAATCAAAATAAAGTATGCAAATTTACCTCTAAATGTTCCACACAATTCAACACTTACAGAAGGTATTCACCACTATTGAAATAGCCTACAACATTAGGCACATGTTACAAATGCAGATATTTAATCATAAATCATAATTCCATAAACTAAATTAAAATTTAAAAATATAATATAATTCAATAATAGTACCATAAAATTTAACTCAACCTAAAATTCTAATAAAA
This sequence comes from Jacaranda copaia, assembly GCA_014898725.1. NCBI lineage: Eukaryota > Viridiplantae > Streptophyta > Magnoliopsida > Lamiales > Bignoniaceae > Jacaranda > Jacaranda copaia. The sequence continues at coordinate 2,483,329 of JACGDI010005515.1, forward strand.
TTTTTAATTCAAATAAAAACATAACTCTAACAAATATAACAGCTATTAATACGAATATAAAATTTACCTCAAATTTTAATTAATATATAAATTATTATTTATGTTAAATCAAATTATATTACTAATAAATAAATTATTTGAGTTTAACTAACATATAAATCGAATTTTAACTAACTTGAATAATTAACTAAAATAAAATGGAGATAACTAAAAGATAATCAAATATTTTAACTAAAACATAATCAAACATAATTAAATTTTAATATAACTGTGAGACTGACTATAGTTAATGGAGATAGAGCAAAATATAAATTCTATAAACCTGAAACATTAAACAAACAACAACATTAGCATTTTTAAAAATTAAAACTAATTTTAAAAAAAAATATTAAAAAATAATAATCCGTGGGCCAGATCTAGCCGGTTGGCTAGCCAACAGTGCACCAGCAGCTGTTGTGCACTAGCTGGCCGGTTGGTTTAACATTAAAAAAAAAATGAAAAGAAGAAGAAGGGAAAGGGAAAGGGGAAGAAAAAATTCTAATTTTCAAACATTTGTGTGTGGGGAGAAATAACGAAGGAGGGTTTTAATTTCCCCCATTCGATAATTTGCGACGGATTTAAATCCGTTGCAAATGCAAATAATTTTTTATTTTTTTTATCTTTTCCACTTTTGCAATGGATTTTTTCGTCGCAAACTATTTTTTATTTATTTTTATTTTTTTTCTAGTTGTGTGATGGATTTTCCATTGCAAAACTACAACATTTGCAATGGAAAAATTCATCTCAAAATAGCAATTTTGTGATGAATTTTTTCGTCGCAAAAGGTATATTTTGCGACGGATTTTAAATCCATCGCAAATTTTTGAATTTTTTCAAAACGTTGTGATAGATTTTAAATTTGTCATAACTGTCAATTTTCATCGCAAAAAATTGACATTTGTGATAGATTTTTCTGTTGCAATTTTTTTTTGCATTTTTTAATTTTTTTTACATTTTACGATGGATTTTGCAACAAAAAATTCATCGCAAATTGCATCACAAATTTTCGTCACAAAACAGTATTTTTTTAGTAGTGACTTATGGTGACAATGAAAATCTTGTCACAAACCATAATAACAACTTTTATTGTCACTAGATTGTCATCATAAGAGTGTTATTAATTATTAATGGTGACAACTTAAAATATTAATTTTTGTCATCATTGAATCATATTGTAACAAATAAAAATTATTGCCACTTTAAAATTATCATTAATAACAAGATAAAATCTATTGTCACTTAATACATGTTATTAGTAACCATTTTTATCTTGTCACTTATTATTTTGTCACTAATATTATAATTTTTTTGTAATGTTAATATGTTGTTTCATTTTAATCCTCAAAACAACATTTCGGCAGCTTTAGTCAAAAAAATGTCCACTTGTGATGTTTTTAAGGGTAAAATTGTAAATTTAAGGTTTTAAGTTCCATTTTAGTACCCAAATTTTCTTTACTAGCCAGCAAATCACAAAAGGTGAGAACAAGCCATGCTCTTTCCCACAATATGAATATAATACGTTGAATATTATCTATCTAATAAATAACTTTTATGTGGAGAAAGAATGTAATAATGGTAAAAAAAGATTAATTAAGGAATTCTTAAGTGAGAACATTTTAAGGAATTTAATAATTTTAATCAAGGTTTTTTTTTTTACACTAAAAATGTAGAAGTTTCATTTCAAATCAGCAGCAATTACATCAAATGGGTACGTAGGAAAATGATCTTCCCACAATACATGTTTAGACATAGAAATAGAGGCCCTAGCAATGATAAGAGTTGCCTGATTCGCTAAACGACTCGAACAACAAATGCTACAATTTGTTAGTTCAATCATAATAGGTTTACAATCTAGAATCACTGTACTAAAATAAGCTATATCCACCAAGTCAATCAAGATTGCTTTAACCACCATCAAAGCATCAATTTCAACACAAACATTTGAGAGACTCGTAGTCTCGATCCAACTCAAGGCTTCTCTGATGGAGAGTGCTTCTACCAGTGTAGGATTATAGGATCCTCTTTGTGGAATAGTAGTAGCTGCTTTACATATCCCCTAGTCATCTCTCAAAACACAGCCTGATGTAAAGCCTTAAGTGTTTGTATGCATCGTTGTACCAACATTACACTTGAGCGATCCTTAAAACGGATACTTCCACTGATTGCTTTAAGTCTAGTTAGGTTGATAGATTGATGAATATCTTTCCTGTTGCACAGCTTTCCATTAATGCATCCAAGATTTTGGAAGAAAAATAAATGAATCAACATAGCCTATTTTTCCTCGCTAAATCAATTTATTTCTGTTATTCCACATATTCCACATTATCATCAGTACTTTACATCCTTCGTCCTTAATGCAAACAACTAGTGGATGATCCAGCCAAGTAATTAGTGAATTCTCAGTTCCACAACAGCTAGAATGCAATATCTGAGTTTGTGTCCATACAGCAACAGCAAACGGACGCTTAAGCAAAGTATGAAAAGTAGATTTTGCATCTCCGTTACAAACCTAGCAGATGGGATGAAGCAATACCTTTTTAGAGGTCAACATGTCCTTTGATGGTGAACAATTGTTGCAAGCTCTCCACACTAGGTTTTGAACTTTTGGCGGCACTTTAGCACCCTAAATCTTCTTCCCAATACCAATTGGAGCCTGAGTAAAAGCTGCTGTTTGATCATTTGTCAATAATCTATAACAACTCTTCACAGTATATAGGTCTTTAGAGTTTCTGGTCCAGATCCAAATGTTATTGTACCATCTATTACTTAAAGGAATATTTAAGATAAGTACAGCATCTTTGTAATTAAAGGTTGACAGAATAAATTTAGTGTTCGACCTATTTCAGCCTTACATAAATAAAGAATCGGCTTTGCTATTTGCAACTTTAGAACTCAATGTTGAAGTTACGCAAGGATTCTGGGAGTCCAGTAACCATGGATCTTTACCAATAACAATATTTTCCCCATTCCTAACTTTTAGAAAGCGTCTTCTTTTAATAGACTATGATGCCCAAATACTACTCCATAAGAAACTCAAGTTACATCCCAACTTAGCATCCAAGAAGGACTTTCTTGGATAGTCTGAGTATCTATGAAACTAAGGAATTTGGATTAGAAAAAAGCCGCCACCCTTATTTTCCCAACATGACCATGTTGAATTCTTGAAGTCTTATGAACTCGAGTCCTCCATTGTCTTTGTTCTTGTAGAGTCTTGCCCACCGTATCCAAGAAATTCCTAATGAACCATGTCTATGGGAACTATTTGTTCTCTACCAGAAAGCATGCCTTATTCATTCTATCTCTTCACATAACTTTTGGGGAAGAAGAAAGATGCTCGTTTCATGATTTGGGATAGATTGTGCCACAGTTATTATTAAGATTTCCTTCCCCGCTCTTGATAGCAGTTTCTTGTTCCATTCCTGGAGTCTTTACCATATTTTGTCTTTAATAAACTTAAAAATATCCTTCTTCTTCCTTTCAATTAAAGAAGGTAGACCAAGATAGGTGCTATTATCATCTATACAATTTACATTGAGACTTTGACAGATATTATTTCTCCATGTTTCCCCTGTAATGGCACTGAAGAAAATCGATGACTTCTGAAAATTGATAAGGAGTCCTGAAGCACGGTCATACACTTTAAGATACTCCATAATAACTTCTCACTCCTCCAACATCGCTATGAAAAAGAATAGGCTATCATTCGCAAAGAAAAGATGTGTGATCGTTGGAGTGCCCCTTGCTACTTTGCACCCAAGCAGTCTGTTTTATTGCCAACTTTCTGAGGATGGTAGATAAACCGTCTGAGCACAAAATAAATAACTAAGGGGACAACATATAACCTTATCTTAATCCCCAACTTGGAATAATTGGCCCGATCTCATGCCTATCATGTAATATCGTGTAACTAACCGAATCAACACACATCATAACAACACTAAAAAATCTTTGATCAAATCTTTAGCTTTCCATTATATGTCTCAAGAAAGTCCATTACCCCTTATGGTACACCTTGCTCATATCGATTTTTATAGTTGTTATTCCTATTTTCCCTTCAGTCTTTCTTTTGAGATAATGCATTATTTCAAAGGATATCATCACATTATCTGAAATCATGCATCATAGAACAAATGCACTATTAGTAATCAAGATAATCCTAGGTAAAACCTTCTTTAGACGATTTATAATAACCTTGGAAATGATCTTATAAATTACATTACATAATGCTATAGGCTACAATTCAGTAATCAATTCAGGATTTTTCTTCTTCGCGATCAAAGTAATTAATGTTTCGTTCAATCCTAGAGGCAGCCTACAACTTTGCAAACAATTGATGCAAGCACTTGTCACATCCTCTCCTATTATATATTAGAACTTTCGATAGAACGTCGGATTCATTCCATCCTGACCTAGTGATTTATCCAAATGCATAGAAAAGATAGCCTTTTCAACTTCAGTAGCATTGGAATCAGATAGCAACTCAAAGTTTTGTTCCTCAGTGACTTTTCTGCTCACACAATCTAAAACCAATGTATCCATTCTAGCATGTGAAGTGAACAAATTAATAAAGTAATCCTAAATTACTAACCACTAACCATCGTTCCATTTCCTCTAAACCCCTTGTGCATCTTGCAACTATGTTATAGTATTATGTTTCTATCTGGCTAAGGCTTTGGGATGAAAAAATTTAGAGTTCAAGTCCCCCTCAAGCAACCAGTGTTGTTTCGCTCTTTGCCTCCAAAAATCCTCTTGTTGTTGGAGTACTATAAGATATTCTTTTTGCACCTCTAAAAGTTCCACGACAACCTTTACATCAGGACTTGTTTTTAGCAATCTCATTTTTGCCTTGCATCGTTCAATTTATTCTCTAAATTGATATACAAACATTAAGCCTATGTTGAATAATATGCCCCTTACTCGGACTCCAATTATTGAGTACCACCTTTACACACTTTTCATTTCTCAACCAACCATTCTCGAAATCAAATCTTTTTTACTAGGCTCAATATTCATATCGTGAGGCTTGTAGTAGAAATGGCAAGTGGTCTAAGCCAGCTACTTGTAGATTAAAGACCTTAGCCTCTTTGAAATAATCAGCCTAATGGTTTGAAATCAACACTTTATCGAGTTTCTCTTTGACCTCCTGACTTGTTCCCCTGCTTTTTTCCTAGGTAAATTGATTCTCCACAATACCTAGATCGTGAAGACCACATCGTTCCACTGTCTCCCGAACACCTTCACATGCCCCAATTGGGTGAGAGCATCGACCCCATTTTTCATATGGGAGGAGAAGATCATTAAAGTCACCAACACAACACCAAGGCAAATTGGATAAATTTTCTAGACCATAAAGAAAAGCCCATGATTCCCCTCTTTTATTTTTATTTTTATTTTATTTTTTGTAAATCCATAGAAACCTGTTAACTGCCAAGTTTCTTCCCCTTCGATCTGTACCTCCATATCAATATGATTTATGGATTTGCCAATAAGCTTTCCCATTTGAATATCCACTTTCCTTCACAATAGTAGTTTATTTTCCTTTAAGTCCAACTATCCCAATACCCTTAATATTCCACACACAATCTTGCCACGATCAACTCCATTGGAATACGAGGCCGGATATCAAGCTGAGCTTTCGTCCTTTCCAAACATAATCATTTTTTTCCTTTTCATCATCAAACTCCGACTAGCCATCTTTCACCAATCCCGACTTATTGCCTGCGACTAGAAGCTCTCAACAAACTTGCGTATGGAAATTCAATGGCATTTCGATCGATATCATACAACTTTCCATAGAATCTCTACGAGTGTCCAAGCATTCCACAGAAAAAACAAAATGTATGGATGCGCTCATATTCAAAATTAACCCAGAACCAATCACCTCCCTGTTTCTTTAATTTCATTCTCCTTTTTATTGGAATTCTTGTATCTATGGACACTCTTATTCTCATGAATAATTTCCATATTCCCCCAAACTTGTTTTGATTAGATTACAAGTAAGATCTAATGTAATCTCCAATACTTTTGCAAATCCTTTCTGAGAGGAAACCAACTGGAAGATCGTATATTTGGACCCAGATACCAACATGAGTAAGAATCACATTTTGAGGTTGTTCTCCCGGCACAACCACCTATCTCAATAGAAGAAGTTGATGATCAAATATCCATGGTCCCCTAGATAAAATATGTTGTAAAATCTAATTCATGGAATAACTGAAACAATTATGTTGTCCGGTTCAATTCTTTGATACATATGCCATTCACTGGTTGCCACACTGTTGCCATTGTGTTCTTGAACGCAAAGAAATTGACATGCTTTGTTGTCAGTTGTCTTCCCACCATACGATAATGTGGTCGTATCATTCCCTCTCTTCCTCATTTGCTTCCATGACAACATCTCTTTCTTCTTTCTCTTCAAGCTACACATTGGCACAACAATTAATGAAATCTTGCCCGATATTTGATGGAAAACTTAAGAAAAACTTATCAACAGATAAGACTGAAATCACTTGTCATAGAGGCAAGAAAACTAGTGGAATTCTTTGGGAAAATACTTTGCCCTATAGTTATCTTTGATTTAATAAAGGCATAATATGGAGATCACTAAGTTATATATTGGTCTCAGAATCTAAATTATGATATATTGTTCAATAGTATATAGAAAATGAAATGTTATTTATGTACAAAAAATAATAAATTTAAAAAAAAAAAAACTCCCATTTGAACTTTTTGAATATTATATTGATATTTCATTAGAGATGATCCTTCTAATTAAATTTAGGAAACCACTTCATCTTAAAAACTATGTATTTTGAAATTGTAAAACATTTATGACTATAAAAATTGTAACGATTTTTCTAATTTTATATCTATATTCTATATAAATTAATCTCATATAGATATAGTTGTAAAAATTATGAACATTTTCATAAAAATTAAACACTCTAAAAAAGTGTGAATGTATAAAGATTTTTTTGTTAACAAGAAATATAGTTGTTACTTATGTTAGTTTATTAATTTTCTTTTGTATTTTGACAAATGTTAAATAAAATATTTCATTATCATGCATGCCAGTGACTTAAGAGGATTATAAAATATAACATTTAATTTGTAACAAAAAATTTATTCAATTACATATATTATCTCTTAGTGTTTTTATGATTTTATTATTACAAAACTAAAATAATAATCAATTAAATATAAAAAGTGGTTCAATTAAAAAAAATATAATACCATAAACCAAAAATTATCATAATATTATACATGATATTGTTATTTGGAGATTAAAAAACATGTGTCACACAAAAGACATTAAAAATTTTATTCATAGATGTTAAATTTCGTATATGCAATTAGAAGTTTATTTTAACATACTTTTGTAAATATATTATATAATTTTTTGTCAGTTATTTTAATTTTGAAAGATAAATATGGCTACTCATTTTAAATTAAATCAAAATCAATTTTTTATATATTAGCCAAGATAAGAGACGATAAAAATTAAATTTGGAATTTCAAGAATTCCTTAATTAATTTTGTTTATGATTATTAAAGTTTTTATGCCCATAAAAATTATTTATTAGATAAACAATATTCAACATACGAGATTTGTATTGTGGAAAGGAACATGACTTGTTCTCGCCTTTCTGACTTGTCGGCTAGAAAATAAAATAAAATTAAGAGTCTAAAATGAAATTTAAAACCTTAGATTGATAATTTTACCCATACAAATGTCATAAGTTGTTAATTTTCCAACAATAAACCATCGAAATATTGTTTTGAGGACTAAATTGAAATGAAATATTAAGTTTAAGGACTAAAAGATGAAGTTATGAAGATTGAGGGTTGAAATAATTCTAAATTGTAACTTTAGGGACTAATTATGCGATTTATACGTTTTTGACTTTTAAAATATTTTTGTTTTTTGTTTTAAGTTTTCATGAGGTATAATATGCATTGTTCATAAGTTTAGTCATTGTAGACATCACAAAAAATTATCCACACCCACAGGTACATATGGGCATCTAAAAAAATATGAGTAATGAGTCTCATGTTTTCAACTCAATAAAATATAGGTAATTTCACCTGTCACCTGATTACAAGTTAGTTTTTTACTTTATCTATGGGTACTCATGGATAACCTATGAATATATATATATATATATAGATATATACCAAATATAGATTTTTATTTTTATTTTTTTTCTAATCTCACAAATAATCTTGAGGGCGTAGCATTTTGTTCTACAAAAACATTAGTATTTAAGAATATTTATTTATTTTTAGTTCAAAAATTTTTTGACATGTAATGAAATTTTAATATAACTTAGATTTGGTAAATGCTTACAATTTTTTGTAGTTTTTAAACTACAAAATTATTGATATGCTTTAAGAACTTGTTCAATACAGTATTTAAAAATTATAGCATCTATTATTAGTTTTATTTAGTTCATGGTATTATATAAATTACAAAATGCATATCAATTTACCTTTTAATATAAAAATAAAAATAAAAAGTTACGAGTACCCATAAGTTATCCATTATCCCTAGTTATAGGTAATGAGTACATTATCTTGTACTCAATAAAATACGAATAAAGTTACTTATAGATAAATTTATCTAATTTATCCTTATCCGCTTTTAGGTTACTCATGAGTATTAATTTGTTAGGTCTAGTTTATTAGTTTCGACGGAATGCTTTTTAATTTAAGAGATAGAGGGCGTGTTTCATAAAAGTCAAACCTTAGAAATTTTGATAATAGTATGTAAGTAATTATTTTTAAGGTTGTGTTAAAATTATAAGGCAGTTAATATAGATAGATATGTATATAATTTTGCATAATTTAAATGTAAGTGCAAGCATGATATATAAACAAATAGTATCAAAATAAGTTGTATTTTTTCTCTCAAATAATTTTTTTTGCATCGTATTGGACCCATACATTTATAAATCTACAAATTACCTATTTTCTTATTTTTTATTTGACTTTTCCTTCAATACGTCTAATAACAAAAGTTATTATATATTTATAAGTATCAAATGATAAATAATATTTATCTCATACGTAACTAATTAAACTTTCAGATGAAACAAGAGAAAATATCAACGCTTAGCAATATTAATATGGAAAAAAAACAAATAAAAAAGAAAAGAAAGAGGATCGCTTCAAATTAAAGCCCACGGCAAGTGAATTTTCTAGCGACCCGAGCCCACGTCGTTGCCGGTAGCCCATTATTACAAAATGCACCATTTCTCCTTCCTGAATTATCTCTTAAGCCCCACCAGATTGCTGCAAAGAGTTAAACCCAGGAAATGGCGACGAGAGCGGCGGCCACTATTAGGACGGCAGAGGCGGCCATGGCCGCGGCACAGAGGGGACTTAGGGCTCTGTATTCTTCGTTTTCGAGCTTCCCGTTTAATCAATCCCAAACTAAAGTCGAAAAGCCTGCTCCTGCTGAACCCTCCACCAATCTCTTCGTCTCCGGTACCTCTCTGCTATCTTTTTTTCTTCCTACTTCATTTCATCCCTTTTTTGTTTGTTTTATCTGATTTTTAAAACCTAATTTAGTGTGAATTAGATTACTTTCACGGTGAAACTACCTAATTTTCTGCACTGAAATGCCTTGGGATAATTAAATTCTTACAGCCTTTCCTTATGGTATGTGGACTCCTGATGTGAATCCAAGCGTGAGTATGATTATGACACTTTGAGGCTACACACGGCGTGTGTGCCTTCCATTCAAGATGCAAGCATTGCTTAGATATATTTTTCAATCCAAATATCAAAGATTTGGGAGACCTTTGGGAGTTGAAAGCTATAGGTTATAGTTATTTCTGCTAGGAATGACAAATTTTTACTTTATAGAAGAACATCTGAAATGATTCATATGCAATAGGGAAGGGTTTTTTGGAAAGCTGGTTTTTCATTTTCTGCTTGTTCTTTGGCATGATAAAAGTAGCTTACTGTTAGAAAACAAATGAATTGACAGCCATGTTGCTTGTTTAAAATTCAAAATGATCTCCACCTTGTGGGCTTACCGTGTTAATTTATTCTATTACTGAACAGAAATTTATTAGAGACTATAATATTGATGGATTCTGCTACTTTTTATTATTAGATTATTGGAAAACAGTAGCAGTCATATTGGCTGTTAGATGCAAATCTATCTGTTGCTAGTCTGAATTTTTTTGTGATCTTGGTCATCATCTTAGAAGTTTTGCCTCTGCTTTTGTGGTGGTTGGTGTTTATCCGAGCTCCTTGAAATTTGGTTTTGTATGATATTCAGGGCTTAGCAAACGTACGACATCAGAAGGGCTCCGAGATGCCTTTGCTAAATTCGGTGAAGTAGTCCATGGTATGATCTCTTTCTCTTTGTTAAAATTGTTGGCTGTATAGTTTGGCTCTCGGCAAAAATTCTAGCAAAATTGCTTATTCTTGTCTTTCTTTGCAGCTAAGGTGGTAACTGATCGTGTATCTGGATACTCAAAGGGTTTTGGTTTTGTAAGATATGCAACAATAAAAGAAGCAGAAGCAGGGATGAAGGGCATGGATGGTCAGGTGAGCTAAAATGTTTAGGAACATTAACTGCTTTTCATGGTTTAATTATATTTGCTGTATGGTGACCAAGTGCAAGCTTGATGGTTTTGCATGGGCTCTTGGGAAAATTTGACACTGCCGTCTGCCTATCTTGTATAAAAATAACCTTTTTGCCAATTCAAGAAAATTTACCTTTTCAGAACTATATAACTCTTTCAAGTTTTTGAGAACCTTTTAAGCCTAAAAATGATCCCTGCAAACTATTTTGGAAAGAAATTCTAGTTTGAAACTTGGTTTGTCCGCATTCAAGTCATTCATAAGGACAGTGAATTTACATTTGCTGTGTGATTAATTTACTCCTGAAGGAGAGTACTAATCAATGGGTAAGGTAATTGCACTAGTCTTGGAATTGAATTTTCCTTTTAGGCGGACAAAATGGGTGAGGGAATGAATGAAGGATGCTATACGAAATGCTTGGTTTTATTTAAGGGAAGTATGGTCATTCTCCTAAAATTGAAAAAAAGAAAAAAAGAACATTTCTCTCAAACTAGATATTGTTTTCCCAAAATTTTTTTGATGAAGTCCTCGTCACTTCAAATCAAATACATCAATAAAAATCATATGTTTTGTACCTTCTAATTATTATCTTAATATATATACATATATACTAGTCATGATATTAATACAATAAGAATATATAGTAATACAAAAATTTGATGTGATATCACTAATTAAACAAAAGCTACATGAAAATAAATCTACTGTATAAAATGCCCCTCAAAGATATAACCAGACATACTTTTATTCTTCACACATTTCCTAGTACATTTCCCCCAAAATACTCAAAAATAATGAACATTCTCGGGAGTTTCTCCCAATTTTTGTCGGCAGAAGTTTGAACTCTTTGATGTAGAAAATGAAAGGAAATTATATCTCAACACCCTTGTAGGGTGAAAGGTGAAGTTTAGATATTCGGTTTTTGCCTTGCCTTTTACACAAGCTCTCTTCGAGTAATCAGAAAAGAAACATAAACAAACGCATGTCTGTGCAATGTTAAGGGGAGAGATGCTGTCTTTGTAAGTTTCGGGCTTCCATCTGTTGTACATGAGGCCTTAATCTGAAAATACTATAATTATACGGGGTGATGCAATTGGAGTACTTCATGTCAGAAGACTGCTAAGTCCCTAACGAGTGGCACTGCAATTATAGTGCTTATTTGTTTGAATGAATTGGTTAATAAAGTAGGTGGCCATTTATTTGATGATCTTGACAGTCACCTCTGATATCGCACGTTCCAGTTGCTTCATGAGTTTTATATCTTTACTCTTACAATTGATCTAATCAATATGTGAATGCTGTTGTCCTTTTGCGTTCCTTTTTTGGGGGAGTGGTTTATGTAGTTAACATTCTGTCGCACATTTGTTTTGTAGTTTTTGGATGGTTGGGTTATTTTTGCAGAGTACGCAAGACCAAGACCTCCCCTTCCCTCTCTGAACAATTCATTTGCTCAGGGTCAGCAGTGATTCAACTTCCAGGAGAAAGCTCCAATTGCTGAAATATGCTGTTCATCGAGCCAAACAACTATTTAGTTGAGTTATATTATTGTTGTTTGGATTTTAATAGAAGAAGTCCTGTTCGGTAATCAAGTCGAGTTATAGCTCACTAATGTGAGGATTAGGTCAAAATTGCGGGTGCCTGCATAGTTGCATGTTCCCACTATATTAATGAAACACGACATTAACTTATTTTTCATATATTAGAAATACATATTCAGAACTTGCTTGTGACTGATAACCTTTGGTGGTTAGACTTTGGATAAGGGAAATTGTCACATCTCAATTGTTTTTGAAATGATTTTTGGAAAATTTTAAGCTCAAATTCATTTTGAGGAAGTTGAGCTCAAGTTTGAGTTCCATCTCATTGAACTTGCAAATCTAGGTCCCAGTTCATTTAAAAAATGGGCTTGTTTGTTTATGAATTGGAGCAATTTGTCAAAATATTTTGACAAAATGATTTTTGGGAAGTGGGGTTAGGGAATGTGATGGTTATTTATTTGTATTTTGGATGGTAGGTGGAGATTGAATTGGGAGAAAATTGTCTGTTTGTTTGTATTTTAGAAGAAAATAAGATGTCAAAACAATAATTTTCTTATTGGGTTGGTAGCATAAAATTGATATTTGAAAATTATTTAGGTATGTGTATATGTAATTTGGGTAGGGAGAATAAAAAAAAGAGGGCTAGATATTGGAGATTGGGTAGGAAATGGATTGAGGGTATTTTGGGCCTTTGTGGGTGCATTTTGGATAGTGGGATTGTAGAATGGGATGAGTTGTTTGTTTGTGTTTTAAGCATAGGTACCAAATTCATGATATTTATATGGTATGTGGTATGGGTACGTGGTACGTTACTTTATTAAAAATATGGTACGTTAGGGGTAAACGTAGTTGGTATGTTTTTTTGGTACGCAGTATGTTTATATAATTGATTTGGTATGCTCTTATTGTAAAATTTTTAAAAAAGTTAGAAAATTATATAAAAATTTGTAATTGAAACAGAATCATCCATTTATATTTTATGTCAATGCCAAAATTATAAAAATGTAAAAAATTGAAATTAATTTAAAGATACGAACATTACAAAGACAACAAAATTTTCTCTCATAACAGATAATAGCAAAATGACAAATATTAAACTTTCAAACTTTAAATTCTTTTTTTCCTTTCTTTTCTTGTTACTTTCTTTGATAGGTTTTTTATTTTCTTGAATATCTTTAGTTATCTTTGAATTTTTACAATAATAGGCATCCAACGATTCATATTTCATCTTTGCTAATAAACTTCAATTAAATTTTTTTATGTATCGCTTTTTTTTTTTTTACTTTTAATAATTCGATTTGCATATTTTAGAGAACCAATTTGAATACCATAATAATTTGCGGCAATTTGAGTAGAATGGAGTATTAGATAATTATGATTTTAAAAATTAAAAAATATTTTGACAATTTATACACAAACAAGCCCATTGAGTTTGAATTTGCCTTTCTGCAGTTAAAACTTGAAAGCTCACTTATACAATAAAATATATATATCTCATGCCTTTTGAATTAGCGTTAACTGATTGTTCTAATTATTAAAATGTAGGTATTGTTTGTTGATTATCATTTGCATTTTTTTGTTATAAATAAAAATAAAATTATTATCATATTTATTATATTATGTGTTTATTAAATTATAGATAATCTTAATTCATTATATTTGTTGTATTGTAGAATTCTATTATATTATTATTACTGTTACCGCTGTTGGTAATAATAAAATTATAGAATTATTATTTCTATTATTGCTGATAACAATAAGGCTATGCTACTTCAGGTCTTTTAATTGAAATACACGAATCCACAATATTAATACCCGCTCTTCAATCCGAGTAGCTAATAATGCATGTAAGTATGATAATATTAGGCTATACGACCCTTTTATGTGGATCATTATTATCAGTATCACTTCTAGTGATTACAGTTAGAAAAAAGAGAAATTTTTTTCTATGAGTAATCATTTAGTAAACCAACCCCTTGGACTGCTACAAAAAACACCATCGAATTTCAAAGTCGCACGATCTAATCCAAAAATTTCACACAATTGAGCGCGTCTAGCATACTTTTTCACAGTAGCAGGATCACCATAACTGACTCCATTGAGTTCACCGCCATAGAATTCAATGGTTACACCTACTTGTTCAACACTATACTTCGATTCTGCCCTTCTAAAAGGAACATCGGCTCTAACAATTCTGTCGCCGTCTACCAAAACAACTGGAAATGTTTCAAAACAAGTAGGCATACGATGTACAAAAAGCTCACACCCTTCTTTATCTCTAAAGATAAGATCTCCTAGCCATCCAACCGCTATTCCATCTCCGTTATCCATTGAGCTTACCCTGAATAGTCCTTCTTTTGCTGGATTATTGCCAATATAATCATAAAAAGCTAATTTTTCAGGAATTTTAGACCAGGTTTCTGATAAACTTTGATTTTCTGCTAGCCCGGCGCTAAAGTTATAGAATGATTAACCATTGATAAATGAATTAAAAAATAAAATAACTTGGGAGGTGACCTAAATCTTTGAGCACTTAGGTTGTGCCTGTGGAGTTTTCCCCTATTTTTCGGTCTTTGAATTACATTTTCGGAGCAAGCATGTGCTTGGTTGTGGGATTTAAAATTAAGAGGGTATTTGGCTAAACTTATTGTAAACACCTTATAAGCTACTATATCTTATAAGATGTTTTTAGAACTTCTAAGATATTAGATCTTATTTTTAAAATAAATTGTTGAAGCATTTGGATAAAATAAGATTTTGAAACTTATAAGATGTTAATAATGGTAATTTTATAATTAAAATGATTTAAAATGAAAGAGCTTGTTAAGATTTTAAAAATAAGTTAGAGTTTCCTTACTTTTCTTAAAAGAGCTTATAAACTCCTAACATTTTATTTTAGGATCTTATATGCTCTTTTTAAAAAAAAAAATTATCAAATACTTTATTATCAACTTAGAAGCTCATAAGCATCTTATAAAATATTTTAAGGAGCTTATAAGGTGACTCAAACACCCTCTAAATCCTTTGGGTAATGAATAGGGTTGCCTAAGAGCCCTACTATTCAAGTTTTATCTCCTTATCCAACCAAATTAATTACAAAAAAATTATTTTGCCCAAAATAAATTTATTTATTTGTAGTTTTTAGTAATTAAATAAAAAATAATATTAAATTTATTAATATGTTTTCATTCTCCTTTTTAGTGAATTTATTTATAATACATACAAAATTAATTATCAAATTATTTATTCATAATTATTCGTAATTAAATTGAAAAACATATTGAATTTATTAATTATTTAAATAAATTTCATATTTGAATTTTTTTATTAGTAATTAATAAATTTAATAAATTGACAGAATTTTTTGTTTTATAAAAATTGACTGTTAATTAATTTCGTAATATGTTAGATGGTGAACAACAAAAAAATTACTATAGCAAATTAAAACAAACATATTTTGTAATTAAACAAGTAAGGGGAAACTATATTTTTGTCAAAATAAAAGTTCAAAAATTTTTTGAAAAGGGGCAAAATGATTTATTTTTCTTTCATTATGGATAAATTCAATGCATTTATGATAGATTTCATAGTTAGCTTAATAAATATTAATTTTGATATTAATAAATTTATAATATATGATTATTAATATTTTTTAAATATAAATATCCCAAGTAAACTCAAAAAAACAAATTTCGTACAGCAATTTCATTATCTCAAATAAAATTTTCAAACATATCTCAAAACAATCTCACAGCCAGTCACAACTTCAAATCATATCAATATATTACATTACTATAATTATTACACTTTATTTCACAACCATTCACAACCTCGTATCTCATTTTCATATCTCAAAAACACTAAAACAACCCCTAAATCTTTAAAACACCAAACATGAGACACAACTCCACAAGCAATCACAACCTTGCATTTTTTGTTTTAACTCGACTTACAAAAGAGCCTAAATTTTCAAGTTGGAACATTCAAGATGATTCCTAAATTGGGGAATTGGCCCAACTATACTATAATCTAGAACCTCTACTGAAAGTGGCTTACTAAATCAAAATGCAAGTGATATGAGGATAGCTGATAGGCCCAATATGGTTGGCTCAATACTCAACATCATTAAGGTTCAAATCAATATGCAAGCCCAAGAGTAGACATCCAAGATCAACCACAATGGAAGCTCGTTGAACTCAATCAAAAGTCGACCTCAATCACGCATACACGACTTTGATCCCTCAACCATGTAAATTGAGTAAAATATAGAGCAACAGTGTTTCTAGTAGTGGCTGCATTAATTGTAGCATTTGCCATCGGTCACATCTACATTTAATATGATCAAACCATTATCCTCTATGCATTAATGACTCCGTCAGCTAGTCACCTTTGCACTAATAACAGTAATGGGGCCTCTTATTTTAGGCTAGTTAAACACATGTCGGCTAACTAATTCAAAAGACCTATAGCACTCCTAGATGGAAGGGAGTAGTACCCTCAAATGGTAGGGAGAATACCGTCTTTTCAACCTATCCCTCCTAGGGGGCAAGCACTATAAATACCCTCATTTCAAAGACAAAGGTATGCTTTTCTCTTTTCTTCTAAGCCGTTACTTTATCTAATTGCTTTTCGGTTAAATATCTACTAGCTTAAGTATCGAAGGGTCATAACCAAGGATTGTTTTGTTGGAATTTTATTCCAATATGTGGTCTTCTATTAATTGAATTTAGTTTCTAATAAAATAAAAATGGACTAAATTTGAATTTGATGGGGAGAAATCAATTTGATGGGAAGAAAATCATGTTAACTCCATATACATGTACAATTTTCATGTGTTTCTACCTATGCTAATAAGGTAAGTATTTTGTGAGGTTATATAACTCAACAAACCATTTTATTTTATTTTTTTATGGTTTTGTAGTTTTCTTGTGGGATATCTTATATTCATGCTAATTAAATTATGAAACAATTTGAATGTTGTAAATTTCTTTTACAACTCCTTAAAGCACATTGTTCTTGTACTTAATTTTATAGGAGTCTTGCATACATATTGTATGTGTGTAAGTTGGGCAATTAATTGTTGAACTCGGCCATGTACTTGTTTTATAGGTTAAAGTGAATAGTTACACCAAAGTGATCTATTTACTAAAATTTATAAAATTTGTGGCATGCATATCTCGAGTTGATATTATTATGCATTATTACATGCCCAATGGGGGTTATATATGCATGATAATTGGTTTTGTTTGGTGCAAAACATATTGATCAAGATATATTAATTGAGAAGATTTATTTTTCAAATGAGGCAACTTTTCAAAAATTAGTATGTCTCTATGTTGTTCTTGCATGAGAGGCATTGTGATTATGGTATGCTTTGCCCAAAGGGAAGTTTGTCATGACTTACGAGAGCTTTATGAGGAATTAAGCTATATTGTTCTAAACTTATTCTTGTTAATTACCTATTATTGATGCAGTTTGTTACATTCTTATTGTTTTGCATAGTTACTGTGAATTTAAATAATGGAAGTGCTAATATTAAAGTATTTAATGGTGGAAATTATAAAAAATTGAAGTGAGATATTGAGTTTCTCTTGGGATTAGCTAATATTGATATAACTCTCTGGGAGGATCAACCTCCCTAACATACTGATAATGCTTCCGATGCTGCGAAAAGAGCTTATACCCAATGGGAGAGGTCCAATCACCTAAGTCTTTTAGCTATGAAAACTTTCAATTGGAGAGCATTTGGTTAGTGCACATACTAAGACTAATTATGTTGAGGAATTTTTCCACATAGTAAAATAAACGTTTCAAGTTTATGATATTTTTGAGTTGGGGAATCTAATGAGTGATCTTATAGGTATTAAATACAATAATTTTGGTAGAGTTAAGGAGTATATTCTAAAATATTTCATATCAAATTCGAACTCAAAGATCTTGATATTTTCCTTCCTGATAACTATATTGTTCTAGCTACTCTCAATTCCTTGCTTGTGGAACTTATCAAATCAAAATAACCTACAATACCTAAAATGAGTTATATAGTATTCCTAATCTTATTTATAAATGTATCTTTGAGGAAAAGAAAATTAAGAGGGAAAGTGGACAAATAGACTTTCTTGTTTTGGAAAATATTTTCTACATACTAACTTCCACTCAAAACTTGATTTCTATTTTTGTTCCAAATAGTTTGGGTTGTGATATCTCTTTTGGCAAAGGGAAGGTTAGTTTGATATTAGACTCTAAAGTTATTAATTGCGGCATTTTGTTGAATGTTTGTATATGTTGACATTCGTTTCCAATAAAATTTATTGTTTGTGTGTAAATACCCCTAAATAATGATGATTCTTCCATATTATAGCATGGGCATTTTGACCATATTTCTAAAAATATGATAGAAAGATTGATAGCATTCTTCCTAGTCTAGCTTTGGAAATAAGGAAATTTGTGTTGATTTTATTAGAGATAAACAAGATTGATTGGCAATATATGGGATTATTTGCTAAATATTCACAGAAATCTAGAATTGTTGCTCAATATATCATACATGGGAGTCTTGAGAAAAATGGTGTAGCTGAAAGGAGTAATCACACCATAGTTGAGACCATTATGAGCATGATAAGTTGATGTGAGTTACCTAAATTTCTTTGGGATGAAGTTATAAGAACTCCCAAGTATATTCTGAACCATTTCTCTACTAAATTTGTTCCTAAAACATCTTTGAATTATGAATTCATAGGAAGCCTAGTTTAAACTATTTTTGTGTGTGAAGATGTCTTACTAAGGCTAGAATTTATAACCTTTTTTCTTTTAGAAAAAGACTGACCTTACATTTGCTTATGGTTACTTCATTGGGTATCCAAATTATTCTAAAGAATATAAATTCTTTTGTCCTTTGCGTAAAACTCGAGTGGTTGAGTCTCAAGCAGCCAAATTCTTAGAGCATGATATGCCTAATAGTAATGAGTATTCCCATTCCATAATTGCTAATGATCATATTGAGTTTGTCCCATTTTTCTTCTTTGATACACATGAAATTTAGGATCCTTATGAACAAGTATCTACACTTAATGCTAGTATGGAAGGTGATTTGAATGTTGATCCTATCAGCTATTCTAATACTATATCTAGTCCATAATCAAACTTGTGATTTAGTGCTATGAAAAAATTCAATCAATGAGAAGAAATAATGTGTGAGAGTTAATTGATCTACCCTAAGGTTAAAAGACCATAGGTTACAAATAGGTGTTTAGGACTAAGAAAGATTCAAAAGGGAAGATTGAAATATCTAAGGCTAGACTTACGACTAATGTTTTACTCAGAAAGATGGTCTTGATTATGGTAAAACCTTCTCTCTTATTTCTTCCAAAGATTCCTTTAGAATCATTATGAGTTTAGTAGCTCATTTTGATTTGGAACTCAACTAAATAAGTTAGGACAATTTTCATTATGGCAACCTTAATAAAAATGTTTATATAACTCAAACTAAGGGTTTTATTCAAAAAGAGAAGAAACACCTAGTATGTCAGTTAAATAAGTCAATTTATGGGCCTAAACAGGCTTTTCATCAGTGGTACTTGAAGTTTGATAAGGTAATTACTTCATTAGGCTTTAAAGCAAATAAAGTGGGCAATTGTTTTTGTCTCAAGACTAGTAGAAGCAAATTCATATATTTGGGGCTTTATGTTGATAATATTTTGCTTACTAGTAATGATTTGAGTTTGCTCCATGAGATTAAACAAATGTTATGATCTTACTGAAGCATTCTTTGTTAATGGAATTGAGATTCACTACATTGACTGGGTTTAACATTTAGAATTGTAAACTTAGTAATGTGCCTTTTATGAAAAATGATAAGCTTAGCATTATGTAGTGCCTAAAAACAAACTTGAGTAAGAGTCAATGAAAAATATTTCTTACTTTTAGCATTGTTAGTAGTATGATGTATATAAAAGTCTACACTAAGCTTGATATAGCCTTTGTTTTAGTGTTCTTGGGTGCTGTCTCTCTAATACAGGACAAGAACATTAAGTGGCTATTAAGAAAGTTCTAAGATATTTGAGAAAATTCTCAAGAACTTCATTTCAAAGCTTTTTAGTTGATGATTCAATTTATATGCCCATTGAGGATTTATTATGATAATGTTGTTGCTTTATTTCTTTTTAAGGAATAATACGTCCTCTACTGCATCTAAATAAATAGAGCTTAAATATCTCATTGTGAGAGACTTGGTGAAATATGATACCATTATTATATAGCATGTTGATATCGACTCTATGCTTGCAAATTCTTTGACCAAGCAATTGAGACCTATAATATTTGAAAAACATGTAGAAAAAATGGGTACGATTGAGTCTTTTGATGTATTAGGTTAAGTGAGATATGTTTCTATATTGAATTTGTTACAATATTGAAGCCTTTGTCTTATTGGCTTTTATTAATGTGAGATTCCTTTTCAACTGTTGATATATTTGTTTTAATTGTGTGCATACTTTTGATGTTATATCTCACTTGATAAATATCTTGAGATTAGGTGTTGATTTTGAGAGTTCGGTATGTCTCATAAATGATACCATATTGTATTTTTAGTATTGAACAAGGCATACATGACTTCTTTTGAAATCAAATTTTCTTGGGATTTTTTATTGTTTCCGGAAATCCATGTCTTACAAGAAAATCATAGATTTTCTTAGGGATTTCTATTGTTCAAGAGGCCCATATCTTATAAGAAAATCAAATTTTCTTGGGATGTCATATAGTTCTAGAAATCCATGTCGTACAAGAAAATTGGAGGACCAACCATGAAATAGCTTATATACTTATGTCATATTTAGTTGATATTTCTAGCTACACCATCATGTCTAAATTTATGTTGGTGGAATTGTTGGTATATGTGACCATGGAAGGTCTTGTGTTGATAAAAGATGCAATAACTGCAATGATCTAATATTAGTAATTTTTATTAGACTAGATTATGTTGGTAGTCTTGTCTCATTCTTGCATTTCTTTTCTTTACATTGTAGCCACAGTCAAAATCCTTTTGTAATTTGGCTCGAGAGTTGTTTTCTCAAACTTTACCTTTTATTTTGTTTTAATGTTACAATTAATATTTGTGGGAGGATGTTGGAATTTTATTCCAATATGTGAACTTCTATTAATTGGATTTTTTTTAATAAAATAAAAACTGGCTAAATTAATATGGTTAATGAGACCTGATCCATAGGGCCTATTATTTTGACCCAATGTTAAGGCCTTTTTCTAAACAAACTTAGCATGACAGCTGGTGTAGGCTAAATCTTAGAAACCCACAATGGAAAGGCTAAATAGGGTTTTATATTATACATATTATGGCTAGGTCTCTTCTCCACTCCATGTATTCCTTGATTGCAGGATTTGATCTACACCTTTAGCTACTCCCTGAACATAACTTTCTAGTCGACTAATTCTTTTGGTCAATGCAAGGAACCCAACTTGTAGAAAAATACATTATCAGCCTAGATTTTCTCTTTCTCTATTTCATTCTGCAAGCCTAGCTGAATTAGTTCTTTTTTCTTTTCAATCTCCACCAAGACGGAGCAAGTTTATAGTCAATTGATGGTGTTAAATTTGTAGACTTAATCAGCATTGAGACTATTCAAGAATTTTGGCAATCAAGAGAGTTACTAATGTCCTATCATACTGGATCACCAATCTCTTTTTGCTACAATTTGTGGGCAAGTTTCTCTTGTGAAACTCGAAACTACTAGAATTCTTCCCTTCTAACGTATGTTGAAGTCTCATTGTAAATTTGTATAAAAATATATGGTTTTCATTAGTTATTTTGAATAAGAAAATTTTAGCCATTAGAAATGATTCCATATGAATGAAGAATTAAAGATAAAAATAATATAATTTGTAAACTAAAAATGTGAGAAGTAGAAAAGTATTCATTCCAATTGAAAAATAAAAAGGAGAATATGACTACTTGAAAGGATAAACATGATTCTAAGAAAATATATGAAAAGATATAATATTTAGCAGCATGTTTTTCAATAATTGTGAGTATTAATACAGTTAATATTGACATAGGATGGCCTAAAATGCAAGGCCTATTAACATTCAACCAAGCAGACAACATGATATTAAATAGCTCAATTTGCTATCAAGCCTAGTCCATAAACAATCAACCAGGTGATCGATTGGGCCCAAGTCTTTGTAGGACCATTCTTTTGGCACGAGCATTGATACCTTACTCGATTGACTAGAATATGGTCAATTGACTTGAGAATGACCATTCAACCTGCAATCAAAGAGACATTAAAATCAAACGAAGTTTCATCACCTCAACTGGAGCATGCACAGATGACTGAGAGATGAGTAAACATCTCGACCTTAGGAGGTTAATTGGAGAGGTTAGAGCAGTCTTGTGCCACCAGTGACAGTCGTATTAAATGTGCCACCAGTGACAGTCGTATTAAATGTGCCACTACCATCTCCCTACTGTATTAAATGCTCTAATAGACAGGTACTTTTGTATTAATGATGTGTGCCACCTCCTGTAGCACCATACTACAGAACTAAAGTAGTGTGCACCTTTTTGTACTACCGTATCCTGAAGAGTAAAATAAGGCGCCACCCAAAATAGTACATAGAAGAGAAAAGACCTAAAGTTCCTTAACTAAAGACAAAGACCTTTTCTATATAAGTAAGGACATCATTGATATATCAACCACCCAAGGTAGCCTATAAATACTCCATTACCACCTTTCAGCAAAGTATTACTTAAAGCCCTTACTCTATCGCTCTACATTTTGGTTGATTAAGTACCAACTTGAGAGTAGGAGTACCATCGGCTAGCCTGATGCGTATTGTTGGTTGCAGGAGTCAACCTAAGTTCACTTCAATGCTCTTTTCTAACCTCCTTCTAGTTGATTACATTGGATTGAAGCGCAGAATACTACCAAATAAATCTTATCATCATCATTTGGCACCATCTATGGGATTTCTAGAGTCCGTAACTGCAAAAATAGTAAACACAAGGTGAGTTCTTTCAAAGAGAAAGGATAACAGAAGGTCCTCAACACCAGCAAGAACAAGACATGGTTGGATCTAGTTTCCAACCAAAAAAGGTAGCAACTTTAACTATGCTTCAGCTTATGCAGCTAATCAGTAAGCAGATATCATCCTAAATTTCAGCCCAACTATTAGCTAGCTTTAGCAAGCATAACAACCAACTTAGGCCAGCTGCCAATGCCACTCCCCAACCTTTACAACATAAGGAGAGGCCCCTCAATGAGAGGATAGCCCAGGATGTTTCCCATGGGAAGAAACATAACCAAACCCTTGAGAAAAAGTGGCTGAATTTGTAGATCACCTTGCTCAGCCCAAGTGAGCCTAGCAACACGATAGGATTAAGTGAACAGGTCAAGCAACAAAGACTCAAATAAATAAAAACATATCCCAAGCTAATTGATAAAAATAGAAAGAAGTGCCATATCAAGGGCAACAGCTGAACGGATGTCTCAAGGAGATTTCTAGGAGAAACAAAAAAAGAAACCCTCATTACAATAGTACATCCCAAATTTACCATGAGTGAGAGTAACTATTTGTCTAGGAGATAATCAACAAGTGCATAGTTGTCAACACTAAGGTTCCGATCAGATTGCCCAGACATGATGGTTTATCTAACCCTAACGAGCACTCCCTCCAATTTAAGCATATGATGTAGCTCCACGGACATAACAAGTGCCTTTACATAAAAATGTTGGTCATCACATTCTAGCGTATTACACTCAATTGATTTGTTTAGTTAGAGCCAATGTTGATTTTCTCATATGACCAGCTTTACAACAAGTTTCTTCATCAAATTGCTAGCCAAAGGAAAGTAAAACACTCCCATACCTATTTGCATATAGTTAAGCAGAACGAGGGAGAGTCCTTTTGAGATTTTTTCACTAGGTTTAACACAGAGATGTTGAAAATTGACAGTTCTCAAATGGAATTTCTAATTGATGTGCTATTCTTGGGTCTTTGACACAAGAAGTGTGTCAATGTGTTGGTTAGAGAGAGATCAAGGACAATGGAAGAGCTACTCAACCTCGTTGAGAGATACATGACCCAAGAAGACAAACAGACTGAAATATGACAACCCAGACAATGATAAGAAGAAGACCGAGGAGAAAAATGAAAAATATCACAAGGATGGTCATCAATCTCCCATCAAAAGATTTCACACCTACACTTAACTGGACATTGCCAAGAAGAAGGTGTTGTTTGCCATTCAACATGATAACCTCTTTAAAAAGCTTTGGAAGTTAACTAAAACTAAAGCCACGAAGATATGAAGAGATTAGAAAAATATTGTCACTTCCATAGACAAAAAAAACATGACATAGAAGATTACTTCAATCTATATAATGAGATCAAAAGGCTTATTCGACAAGGACATCTAAAAAAATTTATCGATAAGAAAGCCAGATAAGAGGTGGGCCAAACCAACCAGACTCCTCGTAAAGAAAGGTTAGTTAGCCTAAGAAGAAAAGACAAAGGAAAAAAGCTAGCCAATGATCCACACCCACTTCTCAAGGTATGGTAGACACCATCATTGGAGGCCAGACAAGAGAAGACTCCAAGTCAACTAGAAAGTAGAACCAGATGAGGTTGAAATCAACTAAATCTTCCTCCATTGAAACAGTTTTTCAACTCTTCACCAGCATAGAACCTATCTTTTTTTCTTACTCTAACCTCTTGCTTATCAAGAATCAAAGAGCTAACAATAAATTGGATAGCCCTTTTGTTGTGTCAGTTGAGATCGCTAACTTTGAGGTCAGAAACATTTCAGTGAAAAATTGCAGTTTTGCAAACATAATTTTCTTATTGACATTAAAAAGGATAAATATAGGAAAGCTAAATTTTGAGCCAGTGTGCACCCCTCTAGTCAGATTTGGAGGATTTGAGATCATTCCTCAAGGATCCATAAACTTGTCTACCTTATTCAGTTAAGAATTTTGATTAAGGACACTCATAATCGACTATCTAATGGTTGATACACCTTTAGCTTGTAATACCATAATTAGGTGACCAGCACTAAATGACTTCAAGACCATTGTATCGATCTACCACATGAAGGTTAAGTTTCTAATAGCTGTCAAGACTAGTGAACTGCTTTGTAATATGAAGAAAGCTTGGCAATGCTACACCATTTCGATCAAGGCAAGTGAGTAGAAAACTTGACCAAAACTAAAACCTTTGGGGGATGTCCCAATAACCAGACCTGAAGAGCAATAATAAAGTAAGAAAAAGAAGCTAAAGAAGAGTAAGGTCAAACCTATCAAGCAGTTCAAAACTATAGAGTTCGAGCTTGGGAATCTAGATAAGACCACAAGATTGGGGTGGATCTAAGAATCAATATGGAATGTTTAATGGTTGATTTCCTCAAAAAGAACATTGATGTTTTTACTAGAAAAGCTACTGACCTTAAGGGAATTGACCCTAGCATCATTGTCCATCACTTGAATGTGGACCCTTTATTCAAGCCAATCAAGCATAAGACCAAGACCTTCAATGTTGAAAGATGCTATATCAACGGGGAGAAGGTCAACAAGCTCTTAGAGGTAGGGTAAATTGTAAAAATTCAATATCCTAGTTAGCTTTGTAATGTAGTTCTTGTCCCTAAAAATGAGGAAAAATGGAGAATGTGTAATGATTTTACTAATTTGAACAAAGCTTATCCTAAAGACCCTTACTCGCTACCGCACATAAATTTATTAGTTAATTTTACTGCTGGTTGTGATCTTTTAAGTATGATAGATACATTCCAGGGTTATTGTCAAATTTTAATAGCCCTTGAAGATAGGGATAAGATATTCTTTGTGGTCCTAAATGGTTTATACTATTTTCTGGTCATGTCTTTGGGCTTAAGAATGCAGGTGCAACCTACCAAAGACTTGTGAAATTCATGTTCAAAAATGAAATTAGAAGGACTATAGAGATCTATGTTTATGACATGACTATTAAAAAACAAAGCAAAACTACTTAGCTGACCTCAATCATACCTTTTCAATACTAAGAGCATTTGGTATGAAACTCAATCCCAACAAATGTACATTCGAGGTGAGAGAGGAAAATTCTTGGGGTATATGTTTAGTCAAAGGGGTATAATCCACAAAAAATCCAAGTAATTCTAAACATCTCACCACCTTAAAAAATTAGAGACGTACAACACCTGGTTGAAAGGATTATAGTTCTAGGTTGATTCATTATTCAATTAGCTGACAAAAGCTTACCATTCTTCAAAATCCTCAGGAATACATGGAAGTTATAGTGGACAGAACAATGTGACCAGGCCTTGGTTGAAGTAAAAAAATACTTGTCAGCACCATCGATGCTAGCTAAGCTAGAGGTCAAAAAGGTCTTACATATTTATTTGGCAGTTTCATTGGTAACAATAATCACAGTTCTGGTATCAATTAGGTATGGCATGCACCGCCCTATATACTACAGCAACAAAGTGTTGCGAGGCCCAGAACACAATTACCTTGAGATTGAAAAGTTTGCTCTCACTTTGGTTATAGCATCTAGAAAGTTAAAGCCCTATTTTCAATCTCATTTTATTGTTGCCTTGATGAATCAGCTATTACAACAAGTGTTGTCAAAACTGAACACGTCATGAAGATTGATGAAGTAGGCCATCAAGTTAAGGGAATTCAATATCACTTTTCAGCCCCAAATTACCATAAAAACCCAAATGTTGGTAGACTTTGTAGTAAAACAACTTGACTTACCTAATGAAATCAACTTAGATTCCCTTGTTTGAACTTTTCATGTCAATGGCTTAGCAACTTCCTCAGAAGGAGAAATAGGTATTTCTTTATGCTCTATGTAGGTTGAGGAGTATGACTTCACCATTAAACTCAACTACCCCATCACCAATAATGAAGTGGAGTACAAGGCCTTTCTTGCTAGCATAAGGATGGTTAGTGATAAAAGAGTTGAGCAACTAGTAGTTTTATCTATTTTGAGTTGATCGTAGAACAGTTCGAATGGAGTTTTGAAGCTAAAAAGGTCACAATGAGCAAGTATCTGGCTAAGATCAAAAGGTTGCGGCAACAATTCAAAAAGTTCACCCTCAGCCAAGTCTCAAGATCAGAAAAAGAAAGGGCAGATGCCCTGTCAAAGTTTAACTACTCAACAAAAGAAACCAAAGATAGGACCATTATATTCTTGGTCTCCAACAAACCCATGATTGATGGTCTCGACCAAAACTTGATAGGGCAAATCCAAGAATCAGCTTTCTCCTAGTAAGACAAAATAAAGGCTTATCTAAGGAAGAACAGAGTGCCCAAGGATAAAGTAGAAGCACGTAGACTCAAAAGTTAAGCAGTGAAGTTCACCCTCAACGGGTATAGTTAGCTCTATAAGAAGTCTCTTTATGGACTACCATTGAGGTGCTTAACATCATAGTAGGCTCTAGAGGTCTTACAAGAGTTCCATTTAGGTATCTATGGTAATCACTTTGGAGAATGAGCATTAGCTCACAAAGCTATCAAACATAGATATTTTTGGCTAACTTTGCTAAAAGATGCAGTTGAGTTTGCTAGAAAGTGCCCATCTTGCCAAGTCCACTCCAATATACCTCACCAGCTTGCATTAATGCTAGTGCCATCTCAGATCATGTGGCCATTCAACTAATGGGGGATGGACATAGTTGCTTCCTTCCTAAAAACCATAGGGCAAAGGAATTTCATGATTGTTATGGTCAAATACTTCATGAAATGGGTTGAAGCAGAGGCAGTTCCGAAGATAATTGATACGGCCATCAGAAGTTTCCTATGGAAAAATATTATCCGTCATTTTAATTTGTCTAAAGTATTGATATTATATAATGGGTTGTAATTTCAAAGAAAGAGCACGAGGAAGTGGTGCGAAAGCTTGGGAATTTGATAACATTTTACCTCAGTTGGGAACCCTCAGGCCAATGGGTAAATTGAAGTCCCAAATAGGAATATTTTGGATCACATCAAAGCTCCACTTGAAAGATCCAGAGCAAGTTAAGCAAACAACTTCTTTAAGGTCCTATAGGCGTATAGAACTGGTCCTAAAACCGCCAAGGGCCACTGCCTTTATAGTTTGGTTTGTGGATTAGAAAAGGTAATGGTCCTAACAAAGTTAACACAACACATAGCTCAAGTAATCTACCACAACCTAATCAGGAATGAGTCTAAAAGAGAATTCGATCTCAAAACAATCGATGAGTTGCATCAGTAGGCGTATACAACAATACAAAGAAATGGGTCAAAGATGGCCCAGCACTATAATAAAGGAGGTCAACTAAGAAGCTTTAAGGTGGGAGACCTTATCCTCAAGAAAGTTGATGTCTATAAAAATATGGGAAAACTTGACCTAAAATAAGAAGGCCCCTACTCGGTAGTCAAAGTAGTGAAGTACAACTTTTATCAACTAGCTAATATGGATGGTAATGAGCTCCCTCGACCATAAAATGCGGCAAATTTGAAAAAAAATTATGTGTAAAGATCTAGTCAACTGTTCTATAAATTGGTTCCAAATAAATAAAGATAACTTAATTTTGGACAGTTGTTCACTCTTATAAGTAATCATGGCTTCTAGCCCAACTACGTGATAAATGATAAAATTATTTATAGTCGACCCCCTAGTTAGCCATAGTTTTGATTTTAAAGCATGACCATAGCTCCCAGCTGAATTAATTAATAAATGGGAAAATCATTTATAGTTGACCATAATTTTGGTTTCAAACCATAACTGATGCTGCAGAAAGCTGCTTATGGAGGAAATGAGGGTTGTATGTAGTTCTGGGCTTGAGATCTACAACCACAACACACGTTAAACTAGATGAGGTGCCCCCAGCTAAAGCACTCCGATGCTCAAGTTAGTTCTGGTCAAGAGAAAAGTTGAGCACAATATGTAGAATGTAAAGTATATAGTGTAAGTGGCATTACTTTGAGCATGGTTGGGCATAGAGTATTTATAGCTTTCTGTGGGTGTGATTTTATCCAAGTACCCCTCTCTAGTATACTAGCTTTTTCTCATGTTAGGGGGTTGGGAGTCATTCCATGTCTAGATTACGGTACTATGCCAGGTGGCTGAATCTTCTGCTCTCCTGGGTAAATTGTTCTAGTAGAGGCACATTTCTGTCAAAGTTGTTGGAAGAGTTGTTAGAGTTGTTAGAGTTTTTGGCAGCAGTTGCACCAGCTACCACGTGTTATTAGTGCAAAGGGGCTCGGCCTGTCAGATCAATATGCCCGATGGGGATCCGAGTGAATGCCGGAGGTCAATTTATGTTGATTAGACTTGAATGCTCGAACTTCTGGAGTGTTCCTGAGGTTGGTACGGGTTGACCACAGACCTTATAAAGTGAGGTTGATACTGGTTAATCAAATAGATGTTATCGTTAAGCCTCGTAGGCTATCTTATTTGATGTTGGGCCTACTGGGTTATTCATATCATGAGTCCCCCCAACTCCCGATCCTGATCGAGTTTGTTGACGAGAAGGGGCAGGGAGTTTACATTTAACCATAGCGGGTACTATGCTCGATC
>JACGDI010005516.1:0-37897 GCA_014898725.1 Jacaranda copaia
GTATAGGACCTTTGCGGTAGCAATACGTCGTCGCAGCAAGAACTTGAAGCTTAAGGACTTGAGTTTTGGAGCTTGAGAATATATGAATATGTATGTATGTGAATATGTCCATATGAGTCTTTAGTCATCCCTTTATATAGGTGTTCAGCAGGAGACTCCAAAATAATTTGAACACATTTGATAATTATCTCTTTGATGCACATATTAAAAGATAATATCAAATATTCTTGACTTGATTGGTCCACGTACATGGATGTGCCACGTGTCCCAACTTGATTAACTTGAGATTCCTAGGCCACCAGATTTGATTTGATTGACATGATACATCTCAATCTTAACACTTGTCAACATTTGCTTTGTATAACATAAATATTAGAATATTAATTAAAATTAACTATTTATTATTTGAAATTTAATTTAATAAATTCCAATATATAAATAGAAAATTTTAAATAATAACTAATATATTATTTACACATGTCATTTTTTAATTGGCTCAAAAATTAAGCCGTCTACACGTATGTACCAAAAATCCAGTACAGAAGACAAATGATGTAATCTGCAAGCTCCATGAGCTTCTCATGCCGCATTAACAAATGAATGAATCAGGGACTAAGGGAGGATGAAAAAATTGCAGTAGAGATGGAATAAAGAAAAAGAGTTTACATGAAGCTAGCTAGCTATATATACAGAGGGATGATTAGAAGAAGCAATCAACAGCAGGAACATTAATATTGCCGAAGACAAACTTGTTTTCCAGTGGAGTCAAGTTCAAATCCAGGCTCAAAACTCTCCTGCTGTTCGCCGCTTTCTTCACAATGGGAACTTGCGGTGGTGACAAGGATAAGAAGGGCAGTGGCGGCTGGTTCTGATTATCAGCAACAGTTGTTCTGTGCTTCCTCATATGGCCTCCGAGGGCTTGCCCTATTGGAAATTCCAGGCCACATATGGAACACTCGTGGGTTTTTGGCTTTGGCGGAGATGATGGCTGTGAAATTAGATGATCTCCGGCCATAAGCCTTGGCTTCTTGTGGCTGGCACGGTGGCCGCCCAGTGCCTGAAACGATGTGAACTGCCTGTTACATGTTTTGCATGTGAATACATGATTGGTCGAAGAATCTCTTACTCCACCGCCTCTGCCGGATAAAAACATTAAACAGTTGGCCATGGCTGTTATGTCCTCGGCCTCTCCCTCTCTACTTCTCTTCATCATATTTTTTGCACTTATTATGGGAAAAAGAATTTGTAAGTGAAAGAAAGTGATTTGGTTTGGGTAATGAGAGAGGGGCTCAAAGAGGATGAGATATATATAATAGGTTTCTTTGGTAGTTGGGCAGTTTGACTTGTAAATGTTGACTTACGCTGAGAGGAAATCAATGAAATTGGCAATGTTTCTTGATGGAAAAGGAAGTCAAGTAAATGGAACGTATTAGTTATTACTTTCTGCATGTTTTTTTTCCCCTTATAATAAATGGAAGTTTTTTTTTCTTTTTCATTTTCCATTCAGCAATTTTCTAGTAAAACCGTAATGCATATATTCTTACCATGCTATATACAAGTATTCACATGCCTTCAAAAATATGATAACATTTGATAAGGATAATTAATATTAAATTGTCGACTTAAATTATTATTTGTGACTATTTTGAAATATGTTGCTATTAATTTATCTCTAACTATTTAATTTTGTTGTAATGAAATCACCATTATGCATAATTTATAAATAATATAAAAAATGGAGTCTAGAAGTATAGATCTAGAACCATAAATTAATATATTGACTAGTATAATAATCTCAACAATGATGTAATCCAAATGAAGTGTGAAAGGCACATAGAGTGAACCGTCATTGAGCGCGTAAGCATGACCACATGCCTTAGCCAATAAGAGTCGTGTCTGGCGAGCCAAGGCCAAGAATTCATCTTCCATATTTCTAGAATTTTTAATATACATACCATATATCTGAATTAAGCTAAGCTAATGCTAAGTGTGAACATGTAAATATGACTCAGCAGCCAAATTTTAAGCTATCTTTCTATCTTATTAAAAGATCTTTATCAAGGATAAATATATGTCAACTAAAGAAATTGTGGCTTACTGGACTAGTATGAGTTAACCCAAGTCTATACGTACGTTTTATCTAGAAACATATCTTAGTGTTTTCGTTCACACAATCATAAATAAACCTACCCAACACATTTTGGCACTTGGACTGCCGATTAATTGTGTAGTTATTATGTCACTTATCTTATATTTAAGTCATATTGGGGCTCACTCTTTGTTGACTACAACTTAAATACTCCAAATAAAACTGATCAAGGAAGTATAATAACTACAATAAAACTATATAATTAAAGATAAACATATAAAGACATTTTTTAAAATAATCATCAAAAATATAATTTAAGTGGGCAATTTAATATTAATTGCCTTTGTAATTATTTGGAGGCTTTTATTTTGGGGCACATATTGAAATAGCCCATAAATAATGGTTGAATTGCCCCTAAAGAATAAAAAAATGCCTCTATTGTTTCATATCGACATGGGATATCCCAACAAGCTATCGATCTTAGAGATGGCCCCCAGACCCACTTAATATGCGCAACCCAACACCGCTTTTGGATTCAGTGGGACCAGATCACTCAACCACAGTTGTCTGGTTGAGCGGATTGTTCTCGACCACATCCAATGGGAGGCTTCAAGCTACTTCACCGTTCAACCATCCCCCTGGTCGACTGCCTTATCTGTTCAATGATTGTTGATTAGAGTGCTCACTCCAACATCAACTCATATCCTTGCCGCATTTAATGTTCTGACAAGCAGCATGCCTCTGCATTAATGGTACGTGCCACTTGGTATAGTCTCTGCCACCAACCTTGCCACTAACTTTGGCAAGAAGGCACCTACCCAATGTACTGTTCACCTTGAAAATTAGAAGATGATGCCACCTAGAATAGCACTCAGATTGAAAATAACCAATAACACTCAGGCAAGAACAAGAGTCCTCTATACTTGATAAAGCCATCTTAAACATATCATTCACTAGGAGAAGGCTATAAATACCCCATTGCCAGCCATTCTCCAAGTAATGCCAAATACACTACATGCTCCTAACCTTCTATTCAATTACTTTATTTTGACCAAAACTAACTTGAGCGTTTGAGTGCTTTCGCTGGGCCACCTCTGCTAGTTTGATGTTCGTTGTTCTTGCAAATCATAGACCTTGAGAAAGATTGCTATTGGATCATTTGATCTTCCTGGTCAAATTAGCCTAAACACAACCCAATTCACTATAAATGACTTTCAGCTATATCATTTTGGCACCGTTTGTGGGAATCCTTGAGATTGCAACTGAAAGATGGTGAACACCTAAAGAGCCATATCTGAGAGGGAGGATAATAGGAGGTCTGCATCTCTACCTTCCCCTCTGCCCCAGCAAGGTTCACACGCTCTAGGCCCTAGCGACTCCTAGGAGTAAGTTGTGACATTGACTATGCCCTAGTTGATGTAGTTGATAAGTGAGCAAATCTTTGCTCAAATTTCCACCCAAATATTCACTGTATTAAATAGGCACACCACCGTGCCAGTCCTAGTTGATAATGCCACCCCACAATCGTCTCCATTGAAAAAAAGGTCCCCAAGGATAGTCATGGTCGCCAAGAGTCTAGGTGGCCATCAACTACAAGTGAAACCAATCCCAAATGCCCCCAGGGAGAGAGGGGGTGACCAAAGTTAAGGGAGAAAATCACTGACTTTGTTGATCATCACGTTTGGCCTAATCGAGCTTTACAGTGCGACAGGGTCAAACATTCTAGACGCGACCACTATGAAGAAATGAAAGAATTTGTAGACCTCATGGCTCCGCTTATTAAAGCCCCGCAATGTGATAGGGCCGAGCACGTGAGGCCTTATTTTGGTTGAAACACCACCTAAACTGATCGAGAGGAATGGAAAGAAGTCTCCCATTAAGTTTAATAATTAGACAAATGCCTCGATGAGATCTTGAGAAGAAACACTAAGAGAGCACCCAACCCCGAAGGCCCTCAGAGGTCTCGTCATGAGAGAGGCCCTTCGTTCATTCAGAAAATTATTGACAAATGCATTGCTATCAATGCAAAAGTCCCAACTGAATTGCCCAGATATAATGGCTCAACAGACCCCAATGAGCATTTGATGCAGTTCGAGCATATGATGCAGCTGCATGGGCACAATGAGTATATCCATGCCAAGATGCTTATGACCACTTTTCAAGGCATTGCGCTTGATTAGTTTGTGAAGCTAGAGCCCTCATCGATATACTCCTATGATCAGCTTTGTGATAAATATTTACACCAATTTGCCAATCGGAGAAAGGCAAAACTCTCACACACTCACCTCTATACTATCAAACAAAATGAGAGGGAGTTCCTTCGTGATTTTTTCATGAGGTACAACATGGAGATCCTGAAAATAGACAATGCTAGGATTGAGTTCCTAATGATGTGCTGTTTTTGGGACTCAAGCATAAGGAATGCACTAATGCATTGATGCGTGAGTACTCAAGATTGATGGAGGAGCTGCTCAACTTGGTAGAGAGGTACATGACCCAAAAGGAGATAAGCAAGCTTAAGTTCAGATCCTCTAAGGTCGACAAAAAAAAGAAGGAGAGAGACGACCAAAAACACAGAGAAAGAGGTCGATCTCCAATAAAGCGTTTCTATGACTACACCCTATTAAACATTCTGAGAAAAGGTCCTATTTGCCATTCAACATGATAATCTCCTCAAAAAATCCAAAAAGTTGATGAAAATTAAAGCAATGAACAAATTAAAGAGGGGCTGCCACTTCTACAAACAAAAAGGGCATGACACTGACAAATGCTTTAACCTCCAGGATAAGATTGAGAGGCTCATCAGATAAGGCCATCTCAAGAAATATGCAGTCGTGGATACATAGGTTAAAGGGGGCAAAATCGACTAGACTCCCCGTAGAGAAAGGTCAATTAGCCTAAGGAGAAAGGACAAAGGAAAGAAACCCGCCCATGAAGATCACGCGCCCATTCTAAATCAGCCAGAAGACAGACTCAGAGGAGGTTGGAGTCAACCAAAGCCTCTCTCGTCGAAACACATTCCATCTATCAATGAGTACAGAGTTTATTTCCTTCACTGATAGCGACTTGGCCCACCTTGAGGGAAAGAATATCGACCTTAAAGCTAATTTCCCTATGGTAGTCTCATTGAGATTTCCAACTTTGAAATGAAGAAGGTTCTGGTCGATAACGGCAGCTCAACCAACATTATCTTTCTCTCTACCCTTAAAAGAATAAACATGGGGTGGTTGAAGTTTGAGCCTATGCGAACCCCTTTGGTTGGGTTTTGGGTGTTAGAAATTATTCTAGAAGGATTCATTAATCTATTAATGTCATTTGGGGAGGCACCCCAAAAAAGGACATTAATGGTTAACTATCGGGTGTTTGATGCCCTATTGACTTATAATGTTATCATTGGTTAACCAACCCTGAATGATTTTTATATCATTGTGTCGACCTAACACATGAAGATTGAATTCCCGAACCTAGCGGGCATAGGTGAACTATTATGCAACATTAAGGAGGCTTAGAGGTGCTACAACATTTTGGTTGAGTCAAGCGAGCAGAAGACTTAACCATAATTGAAGACCTTGGGAAACACCTCTGTAGCAGAACTCAAGAAGACCCAAGCCAATAAGAAGAGAAAGTTGGAGGATACTCGGGTGGAGCCTATCAAGGAATTTAAAACCATCGATTTGGAACAAGAAAATCCCAATAAGACAACTCTCATCGAAACGAATATAAGCTCCCACCTAGAGTGCCTTATGGTCAATTTCTTGAGAAGAAACATTAACATCTTTGCATGGAAAACAACCAACCTCGAGGGAATTAACCCCAATGTGATTGTTCACTATCTTAATGATGAGCCCTCATATAAATCGTTCAGACAAAAGATAAGGACATTCAACACCAAGAGGACTCAGATCATCAAGGAGGAAGTTAGAAAACTCCTAGATGCAAGTTATATTGTAGAAATTCAATATCCTTCTTAGCTTTGTAATGTTGTACTCGTCCTAAAAAATGAGGGATAATGGCATATGTGTAACGATCTTACAGATTTAAATAAAGCATGCCCTAAAGATCCTTACCCTCTATCTTGAATAGATTTATTAGTAGACTCCACCACTGGTTGTGAGTTGTTAAGCGTGATGGATACTTTTCAAGGCTACCATCAAATATTTATGGCTCATGAGAACAGGTATAAAACCTCTTTTGTTGTTCCCAATGAGGTATATTACTTTTTGATCATGCTTTTTAGACTGAAAAATATAGGATCAACTTACCAAAGGTTGGTTAGTTTTATGTTTAAAAATAAAATTGGCAAGTCGATGGAGGTGTACGTCGAAGATATGATTGTAAAGATGAAAAAGGCCCAGGACTATTTACTTGATCTCAATCATACTTTTCCAATTTTAAGAGCATTTGGTCTAAAGCTGAATCCAAATAAGTGTACATTCAGGGTTCGAGGAGGTAAATTCCTAGGCTACATGGTCAATCAATGAGGTATTGAGGCCAATCCACAAAATATTCAGGCCGTTCTCAACATCGCTTCTTCTCAAACAGTTAGAGACATGCAAAGGCTAGTTGGGAAGATCATTGCCTTAGTAGATTCATTGCAAGATTGACAGATAAAAGCTTACCTTTCTTCAAAATTCTTAGAAATACCAAGAAGTTGAATTTTTAGTGGACTGAACAGTGTGATCAGGTACTGATCGAGTTGAAGCAGTACTTGTTCTTATCCTCTATGCTTGCAAAACCTAAATTAGGTGAGGTACTTCAAATATACTTTGTGGTCTCTGAAGCATCGATCAACTCGGTCTTGATCTCGATTAGAGAAGGCAGCTATTGACCAGTCTATTATTGTAATAAGTTACTCCAAAGACCAAAGCATAATTGCTTGAAGATCGAGAAATTTGCCTTGGCACTAATCACCGTGGCTTGAAAGCTGTGTCCATACTTTCAGTCCCATGCCATTATAGTAATGACTAATTAGCTGTTGAAGCAAGTGTTGTCAAAGTTGGACACATCTGGGAGGCCAACCAAATGGGCCATCAAACTGGGAGAATTTGATATTACCTTATAACCAAGAACAGCCATCAAAGCACAAGTTTTAGCAGACTTCATCAACGAGCGAGTTGAGTTGCTGGAGAAGAATTGCGAGGCTCCTCTTTTTTGGACTTTGCGATGGATCATCAACCATATCTAGAGGGGGAGTAGAAGTAGCTCTCTGATCCCCAGCAGTAGAGGAATATGATTTTGAAGCTATGCAGTCACAAATAATGAGGTAGAGTATGAGGCCCTTCTCGCTAGAATGAGGATAATACTCGATCAGGGTATTAAACACCTGATTGCGATTACAGACTCACAGCTAGTGGCAGAACGGATTGAGGAAAATTTTGAAGCTATGGATTTAACGATGACCTAGTACCTGGTGGAGGTTAGAAAATTACAGCAGTCATGCAGACGCCCTGTCAAAATTTGCTAGCTCAACCAGGGGCATGAGAGACAGAAAAATAATATTTCTGGTCATTGATAGGCTATCAATTGGCCCATTCAATGAGAATTCAATAGGAAACATTAAGGAGACAGTTCTTTCTTAACATGACCCAATCAAACTTTACTTGAGTCATGGCACAGTCTTTGAAGATAGGAATGAGGCTCGATGCCTTTGAGGATAAGTTACCAAGTTTGCGCTCGATGAGCATGGCCATTGAATAAGAGGTTGATCTTTGAACCCCCCTTGAGGTACTTAGATCTTAACCAGGCTCTTGAAGTATTACAGGATATCCACACAGGCTTGTGTGGCAACCATTATGGGGGAAGATCCTCTGCACACAAAGTAATCAGGTACAAATACTTTTAGCCAACATTATTGAAGGACTCAGGGGATTTCACTTGAAAATGTACATCATGCCAAGTTTATTCAAACCTGATGTGTCAACTTACCCGACCTATGGTCAATGTCCAAATCTTTTGGCCATTTGACTAGTAGGAGATTGATATTTGGGTTTCTCTATCGAAGTCAATAGGTTAGCAAAAATTAATAATCGTAGTGGTTGAATATTTTACCAAGTGGGTTGAGACTGAGGCTATTTTGAAGATAACAGGCGCAACCATCAAGAGTTTCATCTGAAAGAACATCATCTATCGTTTTGGCCTACCTAAGGTCCTTATTTCAGATAATGGGACCCAATTCCAAAGTAGGAGTACCAAAGGTTGGTGCGAAGCCTTGGGAATCACCCAATACTTTACTTCAATAGGCAATTCTCAATCAAATAGCTAGACGGAGGTAACAAACAAAATAATTCTTGATCATGTGATAGCCAGGATATAGGACACTGGCTTGAACTGGGCAGATGACCTCTTAGAGTGCTATGGGCATACATGACAACTCCCCAAATAGCCATAGTTCACAACCTTGACAGTCTAGTCTATGGGTTTAAGGCAGTTATCCCTTCAAAACTCATTCAACACACGGCTCAAGTCATTCACTTTTACCCGCTCAGGAACACACTAGAAAAAAAGCTTGACCTTGAGACTATCAATGAGCGCAGGCAAGAAGCTTATAATACTATACAACACTATAGGTCGAGGATAGCCTAAAACTATAATAAAGGGGTTGAGTTATGTTGTTTTAAGGTTGAAGACCTCATTCTCAAAAAGGTGGGAGTCTCTAAGAATGTTAGTAAGCTCGACCTAAAATGAGAGGGACCTTTCACCGTGGTAAAAGTGTCAAAGCATAATGCATACAAGTTTGCTAATATGGATAGGGATGAACTCCCTTGCCTGTGGAGTGCCATCAATTTGAGGAAATTCTACATCTGAAATTGTATTATAATCGTCCTTATATTTCATGATATGAATAAAGTTCTAGTAACACTTCCATTATTGGTTTGCATTACCACAACTGTATCCGCTTTGCACCACTCCAAGATCTAAGTTGACCCCATAGTCGACAAATAAGCAGCTTCTCGCTGCCACCCAAGATTTAAGTTGACCCTGTAGTTGATGAACAAGCAATTTCATGCTACCGCTCAAGTCTTGTGTTGACCCAGAAGTCGACAAAGAAGTAGCTTTACGTTGCCCCATCAAATTTTGTGTCGACCCCACCATTGACTTAAAAATAGATTCACACTATCAAACTAAAATCTTAAATTAATCATGTCATTGACTCAAAATAGCTACACATTACAAACTTAAGGCTTTTCAGACTAACCTAAATAATTGACCTAGTAGTCGATGAACAAGTTAACTATAAAATAATGGAAATCGACTGTAATGATCCGTGTGTTTTGGTAAAACCATGCATTTCTCATCATTAAGAAAAATAGACAACAATATTGTTGGATTTTCTTGATAATTAATTAGGTTGTCAACTATTCACTCATATTATCGTGACAATAAAGTTGCATTCAAAAAAAAGCATGAAACGTATTCCATTCAATAACATAGATAGGGAAAAAAGATCTTTCATTCATGGAAGAATCATTACAATTCTATTACAAAAAAAAACAAAAATAAAAAAAACAAAAGTAAACAGCAGTAGCAAGCTCCAAGATCAAGTTTGGCTGGATGTGGCCTAGTCACCTTCTGGCCAGTCTGAATTAGGCTCTGACAACATAGACACAAGCGACAGAATAGTTTGAGGTGGTCAAGAAGGCCTGCGATGTCACTAATAAAGTCAATCAAGCATAGCACGTACTGCACTACATCAATATGCTCCTTTCTCAGCTGGACAGCAAGGTCCTCAACGAAAGCAAATTTGCTCGCCAACTTATTTAGCCTGGCTTCAACCTCAGCTTGTTTATTTTGGGCCCAGTCACTGGCTCAGTAGGGACATTTATCGCGGTATCTTTCTCCCCATCCCCATCGATCCCACCTTACTTAGATTTGGGGTAAGGTTGCAGATTATTATTAAGAGTAGGGCTTATTTTAATCTTGTTATTAGGCTAAAAGTGTAGCCCAAGTACTCAAGCTACTTGACGGCCTTATGGAATGCATCACGAGCATCATCGATCAATATAATTACGCTTGTATCCTAGAAAATCAAGCTCAAGATGAATTGCCCTACCACCTTTCACCGCATGGTAAGGAGCTGTCAAATGAAGGCCTTTTGTGTCTCCTTGAGTGCATCTGCGCGACCCACCGCTCGACTTGAGGAATAGCTCACCTATAGGTCCAAGTGTGCCTTCTTCAGTATGGAGTCCATCAGACTCCTCTCATCGACCACTTGCACAAGCTGTTAGAACTCAACTGCTTTTTAAGGTCTGCCATCTCCTTCATCAGCTAGTTGAACTAGAGTTGAGAAGACTTAAGCGGAACCTTGAGGGCTTCTACATCTTTCCTTCCTTGTAATTTTTCTCAATCAGCCAAAGCCAACTCCGACTGACGATAGAGGTTGTATCCCAAGTGGTTCACCTGAAACACAGAGTGTCAGTGAATAGTTAAACTTTTTGGAAAAAGAAATTCGGCTAGAAATAGTCAACCTCTCACTTACTACATTGTAATGGTAGGCTAGAGCCCTGAGCGCCCCAACCTGACTTAGGTTCACTAGTCTCTACTGATTGATGGAGAAAAGCCCATTAATCATCCACTTAAGGGCATCATCGCCCGTCATTCCCCCTTGGAAGATGGAGGTCAAATCGATTACCTCCATAGTGGGGTCAGGTCCAAAACGGGATGATTGTAACTGGGGAATTTGGAATAGAACTCCATTTCCACACTTGCCAAACAAGTCATAGTCGGTTACTGCCTTTTGTTTCCCCTTATTGCTCATTATGCTTTTGGGCACCAAGCTTTCCTGCTTAGTTATTTACCTTTTACCCCAACCTACAGGGCTATTTTGCACATGCTCTTCTGGTTGAATGGGTTGGGGCTCGGGCTCCTATTCGATTTAAGGTGCAATGGGGGCAGTGGTCAATCAAGTTGAGGCGACTGGCTCTGTTGTGAGGGCTTTTCGTCAAGTAGCTACTTGACGGGACTCCTCATTCCTTAGTGCTTTAGCTTGAGCCTCTGCTCAAATTTAGGCCATGATGGCTTCTCAATCTGCCAACAAAAGACAACAAATCAATCAAAATCAAGTAGAAAAAATTGAATAGAAAGAAATAATCTTACAGTTAACATAATCGATGAAGATTTCTACCTAGCCAATCGCTCAAGGGAAAGTCGAGCTCGGCTAGCAATAGGCCAACCAACACCAGACATCTCTTTTTGATCAAAATCGAGGCCTCCATATGCCTAAATTTGATCAAGTCCCTGATAAAAGTATTGGGCCAACTAGGTGTTTGGTCACTCAGTATTTCCACATGCCCTCCTCCACCACCCTCTTGGATTAAAATCTCTCAACCCTCGAACATAAAAACTCCTGGCCATATAAGGAAGAAGGAGCTACTAGAAACTTTCAACATGGGTGTGCTGCCAGATAACATAAGCCGAACTCTTCTATACTACCTGACTTTCAGAACATTGGTAAATAAAATAAGTTTAAAAAGTTGGCGAAGGAGACAGGCTGGTCAAAATGTGCTTTAGCACAGCAAAACTATAAATAGTGGCATAATAGTTGGGAAGGAGTTGGGTTATGCAGACCTTAAGGCTCACCAAGAGATCGACTATTACTTGGGCTAAAGAAAACTTAAGGCCACACCTTATCCCTTCCTCAAACATCGTAATACATCCCCTAGGAGGTCAATGTATCCTACCCTAAGCCCCAGACACCAAAAGCTCATATTCTCTAGGGATATAGTATATCTCCCCAATTCACACTAGGTCAGTCGGGATTATTTTAGAAACTATTTCGCTATAATGGTCTGGTGTGAATAACCAACCATGCGATGCAAGCGCTTCACTGAGGCTAACCTCACTCCTAGAGGTAGCCCTCTCAGTGCTTCAACTGCTTGAGGTCAAGTTGTTGCTCAATGAGCTATCAGAACCACTCTCACTTATTTTTTCAGGTGCACTTTTCACCTCAATTTCCCCTTGGAATGCTATACCTTTGGACCTAGTGTTCTCACTGTTTGAAGTACTAGACATCTTCGCAGAGAAAAATAGAAAAAAAGAACAAGCTGGTAGAAGAACTTACATCGGGAAGCATGAAAACTCTAAGTGCAAGAAAGATTTAGAAAACTTGGAAAGCAAGAACTCGACCAGAGCGAATTTCAACAAAAGTGTAAATGGATGTCTCTACCCCCTATTTATGGGCATTTAGATGTGGGAATCGAAGTGGTAGCAATAATTGCACTACCACCCCTTGGTGCTTCGTATTCTGCAATGTAACTAGCACATTAAATGTGTAAAATAACAAAAACCCTAGTTGAGAATTCAAAAACCCTAGTCGAGAGCTCAAAACCCTAGTCAAATATGCATAACCGCCATAAAACTGTTGTAACCACTATAACCATCATTTAGTTATCTACTCCTTACTCTTGCTTGTCGATGAGCTCGATGAGGATCGTGAGTGGGAAGGACTCATGATATGGGATAGCTCAACAGGCCCAACCTAACAAGCTATCAACCTCAGAGAAAGCCCCCAGGCCCACTGAATATACGCAACCTAACGCCGCTTTTGGAACTAACAGGGTTGGATCACTCGGCCACAGTTATCTAGTCGAGCGGATTGTTTTCGACCAAGTCAATGGGAGGCTTCAAGCCACTTCATCTGTTCAACCATCTCTCTAGTCTACCACCTTATCTGTTCAATGATTGCCAATCAGAGTGCTCACTCTAGCATTGACTCATATTCTTGCCACATTTAATATTCTGACAAGCAGCATGCCTCCGTATTAATGGCGCGTGCCACCCGATACAGTCTCTGCCACCAACTTTGGTAGAAAGGCACCTATCTAGAGTACTGTTCATCCTAAAAATTAGGAGATGATACCACCTGAAATAATACCCAGATTAGAAATGATCAATAATACCCAAGTAAGGACAAAAGCACTTTACATTTGATAGGGGCATCTTAAACATATCATCCACCATGAAAAGGCTATAAATACTTCACTGCCAGCTACTCTCCATGTAATGCCAAATACACTTCATGCTTCTAATCTTCTATTCGATTATATTATTTCAACTAGAATTAACTTGAGCGTTGGAGTGCCTTCGTCGAGGGCACCTCGGCTAATTTGATGTTTGCTGTTGTTGTAGATCTCAAACCTCGAGAAAGATTACTATTGAATCATTCGATCTTCCTAGTCTAATTAGTCCAAACACAACCCAATTCACTATAAATGACTTTCAACCGTATCACATATAAAAGCAATCTATAAAATGACCTTTATATAATTAGCTACTGCAACTATAAAAACTGTTTGTCCAAATGTCTTAATATGTATTAAAGGTAATTTTAAACTTTTAAAGACAAACAAAATAGCCTCAAAAACTCTCTTTCGTAATAGTGAATTAAGGATAACTATACTTAGAATTAATACCTAAAGTACTAGAAATAAAAATTGAGCAAGGACATAGAATTAAGGATACCTATACTTAGAATTAATATAATTATAAGTACATAATTGTTTTTCTTTTTTCTTAGAGACGTTCCAATATATGACTATATTTTTAAATGGTTAATGTAAATAGGCAACCACCATGAAAAAATCACTATGAAATTAATTTTGTAATTATAATTAAATAATTACCAACTTTCTTGATGAATATAATTTTTCTAAATAACAAATAAAAAAATTATTAGTTTCAATTTGCAGCCTTATTTGTCGAAACTATGACAAATTAATTGTGCATTATTAGTAGGAAAATTAATATGTAGATAAAAAGATATCAGGTACAAATTGAATGTAGAGTGAGGGTTAGCTAATAACAAGAGCATCTACTTATTTAGCTAGGCCAGTTTTATAATTAAAATTGCAAATTTTTAGTATCGATTGTTTATCATGAACAAATTGTAGTCGATGCTCAACAATAACTTTGAACTGTTATTTAGAGAATAATAGTTGTAAAAGTGAATAAAGACTTTTATTTTTAATTAATATTTAAAATTCTATTCTAGCTCAAATGGGAGTGGATAACGTCACTTAATTTTTGCTAAAATCAAAAAGTTTCATAAACTAATGGCTAAGTAGGAACATATGAATATGACAGCACACAATGAAAAGCTGTATCAATGTGTCTAATT
Organism: Jacaranda copaia; assembly: GCA_014898725.1. Taxonomy (NCBI): domain Eukaryota; kingdom Viridiplantae; phylum Streptophyta; class Magnoliopsida; order Lamiales; family Bignoniaceae; genus Jacaranda; species Jacaranda copaia. The sequence continues at coordinate 14,202 of JACGDI010005516.1, forward strand.
ATTAAAACGTTTACCAGAATATGAAGATATAATTTTCAAATGAAGCAACGCAAGTGATGAAATAAGACCGTGGAAAACAGGCAATATTGCACGAGCTGTGAAATAGCTTGGTTCAAAGTTACTTTCCTTAGTGGACTAGTAAGAGTTAATTTACGCACGTCCACGCGGAAACATTAATCAACAATTAATAATTTAGTATTGGATTCAATTAGCATTTGGTTGACCACGTTTCAATTTTAATTTTAATTTTAATTTATAAAAAAAAGAATCAATTCCATGACAGACATTATTATGGTCACTCTAATCCCTTGATTGGGTCAAAATTCAAATGCTGGTAGAATAGAAGTAAAACGCCGTGAAATAATAAGAGCACCAGAATGCACGCATGTCGTGCGTAATGCGACGCCGGTACTATTTAACGAGGCTTCGAGAAGACGGAAATGCCCTCAGCATTTTATATCAGAAAGTTAAGTATTGGTAAAAAAAAATTAATTAAATTAATTCTGTAGCTATGACTAATTACAAATTATAGTTACAAATTTTTGCAGTAGAGATGCAATTTTTTTAAAAAAGTAAGCCACATAAAACTATTAACTATCAATTAATAGTCTTGTTCGTTGGAAACATAACAGATTATCTATATATATATATATATATGTTTATTGTAAAAAGTTTAATATATGCACATATATGTATGTATGTATGTATATATGTATGTATGTATGTATGTATGTATAAATATATCTCTATAACAACAAGGAAAATTATTAGTTGTAGATTAATGGTAGAAAGGGTAGCTATGAGAGAATTTATTTGAAATTTGGTTAGATGAATTTGATAATTAAAACTACAATTAATGTCAGCAGCTACTGTTAACTATAGCCCGTGCTCTAATTTTCTTGTTAGTAATTATCAATAGACATTAGGATTCACTCACATTCTCTTAGAGCTCAATCCGCCTCAACCCAAAAATACGACATGCACTATAGATATTTATCCCAGGTACATCCAACCGCCTATGATTTGCCATCTAGCTCTTGACAAAATTGATACATGAGGCCTATTATAAATACTTTCACTTTTATTAATTTTGGTAGGATATGTTGTGTCCAAACTATTTTACCTTTTAATCACAATTCATCTCTCATTATCATAATTTGTTTTGGTTCAAGCATCAACGAGTTGTGTGTTTCTTTTAGTCAGATCATTGAATCCTTACATTGGTGCAGATCAAAATCAAAGCGCCTCATTCGAACATTGAAGGGGAGATATGTTCGTTATCTTGGGTAGGCCCTTCTCAGGCTTGCATCAATTGGTATCATGCGTGGGAATCATTGACTTGGTCCTCAGAGAAAGCGATAAGTGTTTAGTTAAAAATGTCGGAGACGTGGGAAAAATGCTGGAACAATATTTATACTAGTTTCCCCTCTTCACCTTCACCTTCACCTTCTCTCAGCTCAGTATTGTAGTGTGCCGAGTGAGTCTATCCAAATGGTATACGCATAGACAAAATTACACTTTGGGTTTCGTTATTGGATAGGAGATGTGCATGTGTAGTCCCAAATTTCAATTTTTTGGCAGATTTTCGTGCTCTCTTACCAACATGCCATTAATTAAGTACGGATGGAACTCGCATGTGCTCGTTAGTTGTCTTGACAATTTAAATCTCACATGTCCCGTTCACACACTTTAATCCAAGATTGAAAAATTAATAAACTATTCAATTTGCGGAAATTGAAAAATTCTAACAAAAAGTTCACTCGAATCTCTAAAGCCTCTGAGAATGCTAATTAAGAACTACTTGTCATTTATGACTGATGAAGTAGAGAGTTTGATTTATGCATTTTTGATAGTGTTTCCAGAGGTCAATGACAGATTTAACGTTAGGCATTTGGATGGAAGTATGAAATGATTAGGTTTCAAGAATCAACATTCAAACGGCTTTGTGGAATGCTGCTAAGACAACCACAGTCTCAAAATTTAGTTTCACAATGGAAGAGTTGGGTGCATAAGTGCAAAAGGCTTTCGAGTGGTTAATGACGAATTTGTACCTTAATGGAGTTCGCTACATTTCAACAATCTCTCTAAAACGTGACATGTTATTAAATAATATTGAATCTCATCTCATGAAATTAGGACCGAGAGAGTTGGGTGTTCTCACAAGATTTATGAGATTTGAATTTGTACTTGGCATTTAATTTGATATTCAATAAATTCATCTATTCGTTTATGGAGTGGATACATTAGTGAACTATGTTAAATCTTGTATGTCTTATTTTTGAATTTCTTTACGGATATTTCTTAATTATTACTCCTTGGTCATTCTAAGTCACACCAAATAGTTTTTGTGAAATACTTAAAAATAAAATTATTGAAGTTACAACGAAGCCCATTCTAATAATGTTGGAATAAACGAGGGAATTCATAATTAGGTTAAGGCTACAAAGAAATAGAGTGGAAAAAGAGTTTGTCCAACATAATAAAAACTATGTAAAAAAGAAAACGTTAGTATACCTCCCCTTAAATCAAATAATCAACATTATGAGATAATAAACTTGTTGTGATGGAAATAGATATATAATATGTTTACAAAACCACACACGTACCTGTAAGAAATAGGCTCAACTAGCATTTCCTGCAACCATAGTGTGAGTGCCCAAGTCCTCAATCCAAAGGATTATGTGAGTTAGTGTACGTTATAGTGTGCATACTTTGTTGAGAGTGAACCAGCATGCCATTTTACTGGTTAGTGGCCCTAAGTTATAGGATAAGGTATGCTTCATTCCACCACTTCTACCTATTTTCCCTCCACCTACCAGACTTGATGAGCACCTGCAAATACTATCCAAATTGTAAAAAAGTACTGTTAAAAAGAAAAGAAGATGACTTCCGCTATAAATTTTAAAATTTGGGGAATAATGTTGGGGCAAAAAATTTTGGGACTACAATTGCATGACAATCAATACGCACAACAATGGATTTACTACTATGAAAAATGGATTGATTTCAAAAATATAAACAAGTAATAACATTTGAAGGAAAAAAGAAATATTTATCTCATGAAGATGCAAATTTTGCTATATCAATGTGGTGACTAAGAATTAGTAGGTTTAAATAACAGGAAAATATATTTTACCCCTTTGTAAAGTGCATAATTGACTAAAATCCTTTGTGTTTCTTTATTTGGCATAACATTGAAAAAATTGCACTTTTAGTCCCACAATATTGTTGTATTTGCACTATTGATCCAAAAACTCACACTTCACTACTTAATGCCTATTTTTAATAACTTTTTGAACAAATGTAGTCTTGCGCCCCCTTTTCCGTTAACTTTTGAAGGAAACAACAATTGGCCATCAAATAACAGCCTAAAGATTTTAAAAATATCATGTGTGGCTTGCATGTTTGGAAAAACAAAAAATAAATTGAAAAAAGAAAAGCCATTTGCCTTAAATCGCAAACCCTAATCTGCCTTCCAATTCTATTCTCTTTCATTTCTCTCTGTAACCTATTGAAAATTTTCTTGATATTTTTCAAAAGATTTTACGCTTTTTGGACATCCGATGCCTCTCCAGCCAAATGGCTCCAAGGATACCTATGATGAGCATGCGAAATTTGAAGAAGGGACCTAACACTATGTTCTTGAGGAAATATTCGCACAAGACGCACTATTTAAACTGAATTTATAGTAAGTTTTTTGGCAAAATTGCAAAATTGGTCCCATGCCTATAGCCTTTTGGCAATTTAGAACTTTACTTTTTTGGGACACAAGATTGGTACAATAGTTTTTAAAATGTGGTAGTTTGAGGACAAATTAAGCACGAATTACTATTGCAATCAACCTGCATGTACGTGACAACTGATTTGGCACCATATGACGTCCTATCAAATAGATCATATTTCTCTCTCCTGTGCCCTGTCAATCAAAACATCTTTCTCTCTCATGTGTGACATATGACGTGGCAACACAAAAAAGCACAAAAAATAAAAAACAAAATGGATAAATCTTGAAAACTATTTATATACTTATATATATACAAATATAAATCTATTATTTATTAATTAATTAAAAATAAAATGAATTAATTAATTTAGTTCAATTTATTTATTAACTAAAAAAATAAAAATCTAAAATTTATGTTCTTAGCTAAATAATTTAAATTACTTAATAATACTAAAATTATAATATAAATTTAAATAATTTTATTTATTAATTTAATCCCTCCCCTCTCTCCTCTTTCCCCAAACCACCCTACCCAACACCCCTCTCCTCCAAAAAATAAATTAAAAAATAAAAATTTAATAATATAATTCATTACTTTGAATTTATAAAAATTCATTTTACACAAATTTATTACCTTAAATTTTTTTAAAAATTTAATTTATCACTTTAATCTATATAATAATCTTAATAATTTTGGATGACATATTTAATAATTTTTCAATAACAAACATGTCTTAAATAATTTTATTAAAATTAGTTGAATGTATTTATTAATTCAAAATAAAATTGTAACACCCTGATTGGGAGGTGCCTACTCCCGTCCGAGGTACTACCCACTCTATACCACTAGTCTTCTGAAGGACAGAAAATACATTTCTTGGTATCTGAAGTATTTAATTTCTACAAGCAACATCCATAACAGGTTTAACTATGAACCGAAATATCATGAATCACATTTAGCACTTCTATCACCCTCATTACCTCATGTGTCGCCTGAGCTAGTATATCTTCATCACTTGTCCTTATCTAAGGTAAAGAATGAGAAATAATAATGAAATAATGTAAGTTCAAATGACTTAGTGAGATAGTTTAACACTAACAACGGAGTGAAAATTTCTCAAACATTATATATGCAACAAATAGAAGCATTAAAATTTTTAGAAGTCGTGAGAGACGATTTTAGTCAAAATTTAAAGTTATCCATCTCACCACCATCCCATACTAGTGATGAGACTTTGCAAAATTCATAGTCTCTCATAGAGGTTTAAATCTCAACTGCAATAAAAAGGGGTTAATATGCCATTTGAACAACCACTAGATTCTTGTCAAATATTCGAGTTTGAAAGCATAAGTATCAGGCATATCAAATAAACTAAATATACCTTAGCAAATATTTTCACTGCTAAGCTATTAATGGTTATCTTACCTTGTCACTCCACTTTTGAAAACATGAAAGTCCTTTTTCCTCCAAAGTGTCGAGTGATCGGCTTGGACATTGAATTACTCACTGGGCATGGCTAGTTGAATGTTTGATCTCGCTTATAGGTAGCTACCTCCAGCTAGTCTACTAAGTAGGGATTATATGTACAACTTTGTATGGATATCGACCAAAAGATCTATCACCGTCAGTCCATTCTGCCCAGCCATTTTTCCTAACTAATCCCAAGGCCCACCCCCAAGGGTATTAAGAATACTCACTAATATAACTTAGTAAATCCAACAGCTTATAACTTAATGAATCACTTTGCCATGAAAAACAAATAATCACCAAATTAGCATAAGACTTATTTTATAAATATGGTAGCTATGGGGAGGGGGTGGCAGAGTTGGAGGGGAGAAAGGGGAAAAGGAATATACATACATATATATTATGTATTTAAAATATATTTAAAACATAAGGGGTAGGTGTATATTTATGTTTTGTGTTTAAATTTATTTGTTGTTCTTTTTTTTTTGTATTTTTATCTTTAGTTTTCAAATTATATGTGTTAGTTTGTGTTAGTCTTTTTTTATTGCTTTATATATAAATTTATTTTTTTCTTTTTTTGGCATTTTTAACTATATTTTTTTGTTGATGTGGCAACGCCATGTAGGAAAGATAGGATACATTTGATGACGAGGCATCAAGTGGTGCCAAATTAGCTTCCATGTAGATATGGTCTAATTGCAATTGTAATTCATGCTCAATTTATTCTCAAATTGTCAAATTTTAGAAGCTACTATACTAATCTTGCGGTCCAAAAAATTAAAGTTCTAAATTGTTAGAAGGCTATAGGTATTGGACCAATTTTGCAATTTTGCCAAAGTTTTTCTTTACCTTTTCTTTTTATGTCTTATCTGGGTTTTAGGTTGCAACTTATATTTGTTGGGGTCTAATCATGCATTGTTTAATGCTTTTGTGGGTATATATGGTCCTTTTTTTATTTTTTTGTTTTTTATGTTTTGGGGCCCAATGTGTTAGTATTTTTGTGGTGTTGAGGGGCCAGTTTTATATTTACATTTTTCATGAATTGCGTGTTCTATGTTGAGGGGATATTTGAATATGTGGTTCGTCCCTTGGTAATTTGTTTGCTTGTGCTTTTGTTAACTTTATGGCTTGTTATCTTTGTTTAATACTTTTTTTTATTGTTGTTCTTGTATGGATAACAACTTTAGGGTTTATTTATCTACTTGTACACTTAGTTAAATTTTGGTGTATTAGTCTAAAATATGCTGATTGAATTTGAGTTTGTTATTCAATTACTTATTAAATTTAGCTGATTTGAGTTTAAATTGTTTAGATTATATTGCATTAGTCCCTTTATATTTCAGCTTCATTTGTCTAAATTGTATAAAATGTACACTTAATTCAATTATGGTACATTAGTCCAAAATGTATTGATTGAATTTGAGTTAGATATTCAAATACTTATTAAATTAAGATGCATTAGTCTAGATTGTCTAAATTATGCTACATTAGTCCCTTTGTATTGCTTCATTTGTCTTTATTTATTAAATTACTTGTGAATGACTTATAAAATTGTTAACTTATGGAGACTATTCTTTATGTTTTTTCTTTTTTCCTCTAGGTGAGAAGACCAAGTTTGTGGCCATTAGAATCCACCATGGGGTGAAGTTGTACATAAACCAAGGGCATAATATGTGGGAGGACATGTCAATATCTATGACTATATGGATGTCACTCAATTATGCATTCAAAACTTTAACCAAATTTGCATGCAACTAGGATACAAGGGTAGAAGAACTATTACAGATTAGTGAGAGAGAAGTTTAGACAAATTTAATACTCGACTGACATATTACAATTGTTGGGCGATTTTGACATAAAGAAAAAAGAATTCATCTTGTATTTAGATACGGAGAAGACTAATGATATTGATCCATTTCAAGCATGGTTAGATGCAAAGACTTAAGATATTGAAGACTTTGTACTGAAAGTTGATGGTGATAAAAAAGAGTTGGTGCTAGATTGTACTTTTAAAAAGAAAGAACCACAGCAGCAACTTACATATATGAGGGATAAGGTTCAGGACCTTGAGCAGTAGAATGAAGACTAGCATAAGAAATACCGTTAGAATGGGGACCTTGAGCATAAAGGTTTAAGGCATTGAGCAATTGGTTGAGCAACAAGTTTAGCATGATGAAGAGAAGAATGATGACCTTCAATATACAGATTCAAATTTGAATGATAAGGTTTAAGGCTTTAAGTTGCTGGTTGAGTACCAAGTTCATCATAATGAAGAGGTGAACGATGACAATGTTGAGGACCAATTTAACCTTTATGGAGCAAATTCATCACAAGGGCCATATGATGATATTGATGATTAGGATGGCATATTTAGAATAGTGGATAGTTATATTGATGAGTATAAGAATGACAAATAACATATAAAAGAAGATGTAGAGGAGGGTAAGGCACAAGAAGATGATGAATGGCATGATGGTGACTTTGAAATGGCAGAAGATGATGCGCTAGAAGAAAATGATTCACTTGACACATATTTTACAGAAGAAGATGTCCTTACATCTGACGCCTCATCTGAGAGATCATTTGAACATATGAGGATAAAGAGATGATTGAAAGTGATGATGATTTTGATAGTGCAGCAAGGTTAAATGAAGATGAAGGAAAATCCTACCCTGTATATAATCCAGGAGATAAGTAAGATCCCACCTTTGACATTAGGATGATCTTCAACAACAAGGAATAATTCAAGAAAGCAATGTGTTGCCGTGCTGTGAATACCAAAAGAAGTTTGAGGATTACCAAAAATGGCAAGAGAAGAGTCTATGCTAAATGCTTAATTGGGAAGGTTGTGACTGGAGAATCTATTGTTTGAAATTGGTAAATGAGAACACACTCCATATTAGAGAGTACAATCAAAAGCATATATTTACATATCTTTTAATGTGAAGAATACAAATTCCAAGTGATTGTTTGAAAGATATAAAGACTCTTTTAGGGGTGATCACAATAGAAATGTGATAGGATTCAGAAATAACATTATAAAGGAGCGTAGATGCAGTATCTCTAGGTTCTAAGCATACAGAGCCAAGAGAAAAGTCCTAAATGAAATTGAAGCCAAGCCAGAAGATCAATATGATTAATTATAAAACTGCACAGAAGAATTGAGAAGAAGCAATCCAGGGTCCATTATCCTAATGTTGATAACAGATAGTGATGATGACAGTGCAAGGAGAAAGTTTAGTAAATCTTATATATGTTTTCATGCACTTAAGAAAGGATTCTTATCAAGTTGTAGGCCATCAATAGGGGTTGATGGATGTCACCTTAAAGGCCCTCATTATGGTGTGTTGCTCATAGTTGTTTCTACGGACCCCAGCAATAATTTATACCCTATATCATATGCAATGGTTTTTGGGGAAATAAAGGAGACATGGGAATGGTTTCTTGGGTTGCTCAAGGAAGATTTGAACATTGTTAAAAAGATACATTTACATTTATCAATGGCAAGCACAAGGGTTTGGTTTTTGCATTTGGAAAGGTCTTTTTTGGTGCTGAGAATAGGTTTTATGTAAGGCACCTGCAAGGAAATATGAAAATAGTAGGATTTAGAGGTTTGGCTTTCAAGAAAGCTTTGTGAAATACTGCAAACGTAACCACCATATTATAGTATAATTTCAGAGTGGTAGAGATGGCCAACTTGGTTTGAGAAAAAGCTACTATTTCAATGAAGCATGTCACATTTTAGCACCTTTCCCACGTGTGACATGCTCTTGAATAACCTATATGAGAGCTTCAATAACAGCATACTTAAAAAGAGGGAAAAGCCCATCTTTATAACGTTAGAATAGATAAGAGAGTTTATAATAACTAGGCTCAAAGAGATGAGAGATAAAGCTAGGATAGGTGGAAGGGAAAAAAAATCTATCCAAAAGATAATAAAAATAATGCATAAGAACCTTGAAGAGGCTGTATAGTGTATTCACACAAAAGCAAATGATTTTTATTATGAAATTCATTATTATGATGGAGTTAAGTACTCAGTTAACTTGCAAAAACTATAGTTGTAGTTACATAAAATGTGACCTAAGTGACATTCCATGCAATCATGGTTAATCTAGAAAGCTTTGTCAATCAATGCTACCATCTAAATACTTTTGGGAGTCTACTAGCATGCCATTCTACTGATTAATGGCCCTGTATTATGGCCCAAAACAAGGCTGAACCCAATACTACCACCAAATCTTGGGAAAGAGATCTAAAAGTCCTAGCAAAGAAAGCAGGTTAGAGAAAGATGAACTTGTCAATAAGAAGAAGAAAATTGCTAGGGGAAGAAAAAACCAATAAAGATGAGAAAGTAATCATATAGGGTTAAATGTTGTTATTGTGGAGAAATAAAGCATAACAAAAAAGGGTGTAAAAAGAAGAAGATTGATTATGCATTTGTTGAGAGGTTAGGAAGTGTTGAAGAGTTGACTACTGGTGTTGTTGGAACAAGTTTTGTTCCTAAATATGACAGAGTTGCAACAACAAAGAAGATGAGGATGACAAAAAGTTTTTTTATTTGCTTTGTTGGTTTGTTTTCCTTTGATTTGATTTCAATAGCTTAATGAGTTTATTTTAAATATGCATACCAAGAAAAGGACTAAGAACAAGATTTAGGACCAACTAAAAAGCAACAAACAGAACCTGCTATTGCACCAAGCCAAGATGTCTCCCAACCTCAAACAAATCCAATTCTAACTTAGTGTTTAACCATTGGTCAAGCATCTGGAAGTGTTCTACATATTTTTGTGAATGAAGGAAAATTTTTTGTCATAATGGCAAACCTGCCTACTACAGTTGCTACTATTGAGAAGAAGTCAAAGGGCAAGGGCAAAAAAAATATAGTTTGTAAATAGAGGTTGTGATTTTCTTTGAATATGATGAATTCTTGGTATGATGTAAATGTTGAAGTAGAATGGAGATGTTCTGTGATGGAATCAGAATGTTTTTTTGAATTTTTGGTTGTTAAGGATTTTAGTTCATGGATTTATCAATGATGGAATGGGGAAGGTGTTTAATGGAATGATTGATTCTGTAGTGTTCTTCTTATTTGTTCAATTGTGCATGTTTTCTACAATTCTTTTATGGAATAATTTTTTGATGTAAATTCATGCAATTTTGTGTCAATTGTATTTCTACAATTTTTCTTTCATATTTTCTATATTAGTCTACAATTGCAGTTGCTCGTCACTAGTTTATCTATTGATTATGTTACACTACTTCGGATTAGCATTGTTCGCATTGCTTCAAAGTGGCATTGCTTTAAATTGGCTTGCTATTTATTGATATTGAACTAAATCAAATTGGGATTGAACTCAACCAAATTGGCTTACTCTCTATTGGCATTGAACTAAACCAAATTGGCATTAAACTAAGCTAAATTGCTTTACTATTAGTTAGCATTGAACTAAACCAAATTATTATTGAATTAAACCAATTTGGGCACACTTCCAAAAGGTATAACACCAAAATATATTTCCACCAACCTTCAACACCTATAGGTAGGTGCATGAAGCAAAGTACCATAATTCATTTCGACCTTTTTGGCATGCATATATACATAACATAACATACACCACAAAATAAATAAAATAAAATAATTATTGCAAAACTTTAACAACCTTCTACACCTACAAACAATTTGACAATCTCCCTAAACAAATTGTAAGAAAACCACATAGATGGAGCACATTATCATCAATGTGGTTTCTATTCTCTGTCGTAGCATAGAAATCTCATTTTCTTATTTGTTCAACCGATGTAATAGGCTAGGGATGATCACTATGGATCATGCACACATTGGTAGATCTAGCCAAAAAAAGAAACCACATCCTCCTTTTCCTTTCATCATATAGCAATCGTGAAACCTCAGTTTGGGGTTCATATTTTTCTAGAGGCCTTAAGCTGTACAGTTTGACCACAATAGCATTCCGCCATGCATGTTGATGAACTTTCTGAAGATTGGAACATGTTCACTACTAGGTTTCTTGTGCTTTTTCTTTTTCGTGGGTAGTTTTGTTATTTTTAGGTTTGCTACATTTTAATTTGGTGGAGAGAGATTTCTTCATTTTATTGGGTGAAAAGAGCACTAGATTTTTCCTCCTTTCTTTGGCATGTACATCACACATGATGATTTCCCTCCAAATCAGGCAACTAGATGGCCATATGCAAAGCATGTGGCTGTTTTCATTAAAAGTTAATGGAAAAAGGGAAGCAGAACTATATCTATTCAAAAAGTTTTTAAGAAATGGGCGTTAAGTGGTAAAGTGGGAGCTTCTGGGACCAATAGTGCAAATGTAGTAATATTATGGGACTAAAATTGCAATTTTCCCCATAAACTCCTTTATATTTATGAACAAATTGCAAAAATAGCCCCAATTAATTTAAGTGATTTTCATATTTATCAAAGCATCAAAATATCTTCCAATACATGTCAAAGGCGAGGCTTTTTTCTTCTCAATTGAACATTGTCAACCAATTTCTATCAAAAAAGATGAGAAAATTGTAAACCTCATTCTACATAAATTTTAGCTATAATCCTCATTTCTACCACACATTTGATGGTTTTGGATATACCGTTCATAAGCAAACTATTTCTCCAAGGACACCAAACTCAATTTAATAGTGAAGGTAATATTTTGCTTTAACCTTTTTCATACTGTTGTTTTTATTGTTTTTAAAATGTGTTTTTGTTCTTGTTACTAATTATATTAGTGTAAATCCATAATTTATGGGTTTCAATGCAAAGCTTCCTCTCTAATATTGTGAGATACATTGTATTGTTTGAATGTCTACTTTATTTTAAACTCCAATGTACAAATTGTTGAATTTATTTTGTTCTTTTTGTAGATTAATAGAGGAACCGCATTTCTTTGAAATACAGTTTGTTAGGTGGATTTGTAAGAACTGGACATAATCTTCAATAAAGAGGATGAAAGAAATTTGAGCTTGAGTTTGAGTTTGATAACTTGAGAATAGCATACTTGAAAATGTCATTGTATTAGATATATCAGTTGTGTGCAAGTGAAGGGATAAGGGTGTGCTTCTATTATGAACTACTAAGATTGTCACATGAGACAACTATAAGAATGGTTTGGGATAATACAAGTTATGAAACTTGCTTTGAGAAATGTAGATGTTATGACATTATATGTGAAAGAAACATGAACTCCAACAAAGGTTATTGACACACAAGGCAAATATATTGTGTGGATGATATAGAGATTAATGATTTGGTAGAAGGTATTGATCTTAATGATGAAGTTCGTTTAGATGAAATAGGAATAGATATGATAGTGAAGAAACAGTAATTCATGATACACATGTAGAGGAAAAGTTAGTTCCAATAGGGTTGCATGCAAGGGATAATAAAACTGGTTAGATGAAATGGAAATATATATGGGAATACATATGGAGCTAATGAAACTATCACCCAAACACATATGTGGAGGAAGAGTTAGTTCCAATAGGCCACATACAGTAGATAATAAAGTTGTTATAGATATGCCACATGCAATGGATGATGATACTGTTATAAATATGCCAACAAAATGTTATAGATATTGTTATTGCAGCATGTTGATCAAGTCTGATAATGACATTAGTGATAAGTCATCCAACTTATATTATATACAAATTGAGGATAATGAATTAAATACACCTAGTGAAATGTTTGAGGACTTAGAACATTCTAGTGATGATGACTAGAAAGAAGAATAGAGATGAACTAGAGGCAAATGAGTAAAGGAATGAGTGATGCATCGAACCTGGTGAGAAAGATGAACTTGTCAATTTGGATGGTTCAAATGCCTAAATATCTTTACTACAAGCCAAAGGAGGTGGATAAGAAGAATTATAATGTAAATATTGGGGACAAATTCTATAGATATAAAGAGTGTATGGAAGTGTTAAGGAATTGGAGCATAAGAAAGGTTATGAGTAGTTATTTTTTAAGAATGAAAACCAATAGTATCACTGTGTTTGCAAAGAAGAAACATTAACTAAAGGATTCATGCATCTAAAATCCCTAATAACATACTTTTCAAATAAAGATATTGAGAGAAAAGCATAATTGTGTAAGGAAATTTAAAATTATCTTGTCAATTATAAATATCTTTCAAAGACGCTAGCCTCACAGATAATTACATTACCCTCAGCAGCAAGATCATGTCCTTCATTACAAGCTTGTGCACATGCTTTTAGGATAGGGAATGAAATTAAGAATAACCTTAATATTGGAATTTTGAAGCTACAAAATAAAATCCATAGAAAGTATAGTGTACACACAAGTTGTTGGAAAATGTAGAAAGGCAAAGGGATCAACCATGGAGAGAATTAGGGGAAGCGACATCATAGATTAGGAGTTGTGGAATTATTATGAAACTACGAGCAAAAAAAATTAGAGAGCAAAATATTGTTGATGACATGAGAAGTTGTTATCCCTCCAACATTTAACCGAATGTACTACCTTTTAGATGCTATGAAGAGGGCACTTTTAGTAGATTTAGAGCTATTATAGGGTGTGATGTGATGGTTGTTTCTTAGAAATAACACATGGTGAGCAATTATTTGCTACATTAGGAAATGATAGGCATGACAACATGTGGCTTGTAAAAGTAGAAAATAGAGAAGATGGACTTAGGTTTTAGTTAAATTATTGCTTTACCTTGAAGGGATTGAGTCTAATAAGTGGACTTTCATTAGCGACATGCAAAAATGATTGGTCGATGCACTTGAACAACAAGTTCTTGGTTGTGAACAAAGGTTCTGTGTTAGGTATTTGTATGCAAAACTTTTGGGCCTGCTACACAAGAACTAAAAGTGGCATTTTAGAAAGACACATACAACCACAATAGTAATGATAATGAAAGAGTGATGAAATGAATAGAGGAACTTAACCTAAAGTTTGATGAGTCTCATGAAATAACTACTGAGTATGAACATTTGAAGGCTTTATAAGAACCAAAAAAATGAGAAGAATGAATGCAAATAAATAAATCCAAATCAAGCTTCAATTGGGAAAGGGCTTCCATGTTATTGCAAAAATTATTTACAAGCTAGGCATAATAAAAGAAGCTATAAATATCCAACATACCTTAGTTCCAAATATTGTAAAGTTGTTGGTAATCATAATAGCAATTCATTATTAATTTTGATTTTTTGAAACTAACCTCATATTATATTTAACTGCAACACAACAAGTTTGGAGCAACACAATCGTCATCACATCCCCAACATCCCTTACCAATGGAGCATCTATACAAGTAGCAAATTGAGGGAAAGAGGTAGCTACAAGAGCCCCAAGAGAAAGAAAGCCTCAAATCTTATAGGTGCTACAAAATTTGAGAAAAATCAAACAAAAGAGCTGGTCACAATGGATGATATTTTTCTAGTGCAAGGTGGTGGTGCTTTTTAAGACTTTATCTATCCAATGTACTAGCTTATTTTAATGTGTTTGTTAGCAGGTAGTGTTTTCTTTTGAATATACAAATGACTGGTTTTGATAATGGGTTTGCAAGTTTTGATGTTTTCTGAATATTTAGTTGATGTCTTTTAAGGTACAAATTGTAGGGTCACTCTCTGTTGCCATCTATTAATTTATCACTTTTGTGTATTATTCATCGTCCAATTTTTCTACCATTATATTCTCTTTAATGTTGCTTTTTGTTTTTTTGGCATTATATTGATGAGAAGCATTTTATTTACTATTCAATTGCTTGTCAAACTTCTAATTAAAATCATAGTTGGCGACATCTTTGTTTCTTCAAAGAGTTCTTGGAAGCTGGATGAACTATAGCAATTCTCCCCCGTAAAAGTGGTCAAATTAAGGGGGAATGGATGATATTTTTTTTTAATTTTAATAGGAGGGCAAATAGGTCTTTTATTACATCAAACAACTTCAAAAGTAAGAAAAAATCATACATTCTGTGTGTGTCGAACCAACTAGCTAAATGGACCTTTTTACGCAATTTGTTCAGGAATACAAGGAGTTTTACACTAATTTCTTTTCTTTTTTTTTTTAAATTCAAGCCATACATTAAAACGGTGCCTTTTTTGGTTGGTGGTGTTGCAAGCCTTTGTACCTATGGTTTTGCTTCTTGTATGATTGGTTTTTTTTTTTTTAAAGGTAAGTGTGAAGGCACTCAAATTTCAAAAGAAATGTGCTTCTATTCACATTAGGCTAAAGAAGCGTGTTTTCTTCACTGTAAATAAAAAGTTAGTTCTTTTGGGTTTTTTCCTTTTTCTGTTAATTATTTTTTCAAATTGTCTTTAAACATTAAATATAGAGACAAAGTTAGGTAGTGGAGATTAGGGTTTGTTGCAGCAGATTTTCGGGGGTTTGGCGCTTCCTTGGTAATTTTCAAATATTTTTGAAGAAAATTAGTTTTCCTTTTTCTCTTTTTTGCTTTTATTTAATTTATTTTATTTTTGTATGGATATAGAATGAGGGGTTATTTAGATTTGATTGTGACATATCGAAAATTAGGCTTTATTGTAGCGGATTTTTGGGATATTTGCAGCTTCCTTGGACAACTTTTTTTATTTTTGAGAGGAAGGGCTTCTCTTTTTTGTTTTTCTACTTTCTCTTTGATATGTAATTTTATTATTTTGATATATAAATTTATTATTTTAGGTTAGAGAGAGAGAGAGAGAGAGAGAGGTTATTCAAATTTATTTGAGGTTGCTCGAGATTTACGAAAAATTGGACAAGGAACCATGGCGCTTGTACAAATCTTTCATTGTGCTTGGATGTACAAAAGTGAGGCCTCCCTTGACTCGTACACTGCAAGGGAGTAGTTGGCTTTACTTACTTTTGTGTGCTTTGATTCAATATGTGCATGTTTTTTCCTTTCTCATTTGTGGTTCACTTTATCACTTGCTTGTTGGAGGTTTGGTTTACCTTGCTTTCTTATCTCTAAACTAAGGTCAAGATTCTCCATATTTTTTAATAATTTTAGGTTGCTTCAGCTGTTGAGAATTTTTGCTTTATGTGACAAGAGAGATTTCAATTATTTTTGCTTGGCATTTTCATTGGGTAATTATAGGTCATTATTTCTATTTTTTCTTGTGCATGCTTGATTTTTGTAAGGATTGAGAGCTGTTAAATGGGTGAAGTATGAGTTCAACTCCACCTTTTATTTTTCTAGTTTGATGGTTTTTTGAATTGTTGTTGCATTACGTACACTAGAAAAGGGAAGGATTATTGTTTAAGTTTATTGTATTTGATTTTATTTTCTTGTTTATGTGTGTTACTGAAAGTCGAGTATATATCATTATTAAGAATATGATGTATACTTTGGAAATATATTTGATATATTAGCAATTAGTACTGCTTAATTACGTATTCTTTAATGATCAATAGTCACAAAAAGAACTATATTACTATTGAGTGAGGAAAGCATGTGATGATCAGCCTTTACCCAAGAATAAACGGTCACACAAAAAAAGATTGAGTTTTTGATTTGGTTTTTGCACACAAGAAATGTAAAGAAAAGAACAACAAAGTTTCTTTAGAAATCATATGACTTGCACTTGAATAAATTGACATTGCTTAGAAATATCTTTTGTCATGAATAACCTCACATTAATTAATCAAATATTAATTGATACATAATTAATAAACATTATTTCTTTGGGTGAGAAGGTGATATTGTTGTTTTTCTTTTGTCAGATTGAATTGTCTCTCTTCTTTTGGTTTTGTTAGGTTAAATTCAAGGAAGATTTTTATATTTTTGGTTTTATTGTACATAAAATATTTGTATAGAGGGAAAGAATTAGAGTTTATGTTGTTATTTTGGTTTTGTTAGATTGAATTCTATCTCCTATTTTAATTTTGTAAACATGCTACTGTTTTGGTTTTGGCAGATTGAATTGTGCGAAAAAATTTAGGATTCCAGTTAATAGTGCAGATTGACTACATTTATTTTGATCTATATTTAAGAGTTTTTATCTATATTTTTTGCTTTCCTTGTAATATTTCCATTTGATTGCTTTAGCTACTTGACCTCCAAGGGGTAACCTCTATTAATCATACTTTTTTCGGATAGGTATTCATCGCACTTTAGCTGCTTGAGGTGCTTCTTACTCTATTTCATGTATTTACTTTTTCAATTTTGCTGCTGAAGTTTTTTGTTGTCTTCTATTTTTCTCAATTATTTTTAGTATTTTGAAAAATTATATCATCTGAAATATTGCTATTACCTAAAATTTTATTGTATTTCATTTTATGAAAGGTAGTCAGTTTACTAGTTTTGGCTAATCATAATATTTATAACAAAGGCAAATTAATGTAATTTAGGAATTTATGGGGTATAATCCTTGATTGAATTAGATCACCAATATCCAAATTTGAATTTAAGTAATATCCCTCGTCAATTTATATTAAATATTAATTTATGATAATTTAGAAGACTTTTATTGGGGAAGCAAATTCCATTGGTTTGCTATTTTAACCAACTTTAAATTTCAAATTTTTATTATTAATTTAAAAATATAAATTTTATGGATTTAGCATATGGGGAGTTTAATTGTAAAATTGAGTTTATAGTACCTTCTCTTTCTTGAAACATTACTTCCCTTGAGTTCTTCTTCTTCTTCTCCTCTTGTATCCAGTGTTGTCTTTTCCCCTTCACACAATACTTTCAATTTATGTTAGTTTTGAAGAAATGTATGAGAATCTTTTTGTTCAGTTGGTAATTATTTTGTCTCATTTTTCATTTACTTTAAATCTTAAGTACATTTGCTATTATTTTTGAATTGATAGTATTACAATTATTTTATTTTAGTCTTTCTTTATAGTTTTCTATCAATTAAAATTTTCTTGGTCAATTTTTTTGGAATTGTGAGAAATAATTGAATGGTAATTTTTTTATTGTAATTTATCATTAATAATTAGGTTGTTTTGAAATTTTTGCTTCTATTTTTGCTTCTTCTTTTTTTTTTTTTTTATAAATTTTAATCCCCATGCTTGTTCTACATTGATCAATCATATCTCAAACAAAATGAAAAGCATTGGCTGACCAAAAATGGGTGGGTGCAGCAAAGAGAGCACAGAAAACTCGTACCTATATGTTATATTATGCAATATCACTTGAAGCTAACGTGTATGAATGACACGCAGTAGCTCAAATTTTGTTAATATTGTCATATCAGAACTTTTCTGCTCCACTATCTTTAGATAATGGACTATAATCTGAATATGAGTTTTCCCAAAGTACAACATTCTAAATAAATTTTTTTGAATAAGGTGATTATGATGATGCTAAAATGCCAGAGCAGAAACAATCAAGACCACACAAATTAGAACAATTTAAATGTATCGATGATAAAAATTAATATGTAAATTTTTAGGTACGATAACTGTTGACTTCTTTTTTTATCCTCATTTAAAATTGATAATATAGCTTGAATTTACATGAGAACTGAAAAATGCTTTGAACTTTCTATGACTATTGATGGTGAAAGTTTTAAGAACCGCTAGAATGCAATTTCCTAGAACTGATTTTGCCTCTCCTTGTTTGGTGATTATATGGACTACTCCTTAGATAGTTTTAGCTCATTTGGCTATGCCTTTGATTTTGCACATTCTTATGTGTTAACCATATTATAAAGTAATGTGTCTGACCTAATGGCATAATAGGTTAAATGAAGGAGGTAGCAAGTAAGCTAAAATTAGCTCTCCGGGAAAAAAGATTTTATGATCCTAAGTTGAGATATAGTTTTAACATTTTGAAAAATGTCCCAAAAAAAAAGGGAAAAAGAAAGAAAGAAAGAAAGAAAGGAAATGAGTAATACATAGAAGGGATGATTAAAAGATTACTAAATGATGATAAACATAATATTGCATACTAATGTTTCATCTCCTTAATGGGTATTAATAATTATGTATCTCTATCAATGTACAGAAAATTGTGGCAGTAGCTAATTAATTGGGGAAAAAAAGAAGTAAAAAGACTTTAAAAAAAAAAAAGAGCATATCTTATGGTGTTTGTCTAGAATTTCTTATTGAGAGCTAAGCATATTGTTTGTTTAATCTTTGTCTAGTAAATGTTGCCAATTTATCCAATGTGTTTTTATGTGTATTTTAGAACAATAAGATGAATATGCTAAATTTATTTTCTTGCAGATATTTTTGCAGTTGTCAGCAAGAAATTTGAACAAAGGAATGTCGGCGGATCTAGAAAATCTTATATCATTTATGAATTTGCAATCACGAATCATGAGTGAATTATTTTGTTTACATATAAAGTCATCATATTTCTGGTTGAAAGCATGACTTTTATTTGTTTTGAGCTATTTAGACAGTGTACTTTTTTCTGTATGTGATAGGAGGAAGCCAACGATTCTATCTCTTTGAAGCAACATTGTAGCATCTGAAGGTCAACTGATAATGGCATCAACTGAAGAAATGTCTATAAGTTTAGCTAAAAATATGAACATTTCTTCTTACTATGGTTAGAAAAAAAGTTACAGTTATATTTGCATGGATGAAGCGCTTTTTCTTTGAGGAAAAATCAGTTGTGTACTAAATATAGTTGCTAAAAATTAAAACAAAAAAGTAAAAAAAAAACTATTATTTATGAAATGGTAGATAAAGTTGCTGCAAAGCACAACATTTACGGGCACAACATCGCACCTTGTGCAATGTGCCTTTTTCTAATGTGTGTGTATATGTATATATATGGATGAAAATTTAAATGACTTATACGTACTTCTTATATTTTAAGAAGTTCACTTTTTAAAATATATGTATATTTTTTTAATTCTAAAATGATAATGAATACTTTATATTAAATTAAATATAAATATAAATTTAATTGAACTAATAATAGGATAATATAATAAATTCATATATTTTAATTTTCAACTAGTGACCGAAAAAAAAAATCTAAATACTAAAAGATACTCTCAAAGATCTGATATTTTCACATAATTCGGTATGAATAAAGGCTTTCCAGAAAAAAAGGCAACATACCATGCACAGAAAAACATACTCCATAGTTGGTCTGTTTCTGAGATAGGAAAAATGGGAAGCAAGGTATGCATTAACAGTCGGAATTTACTCTTCAGTTTTCTTCATTTTGACGGCGAAAGAAGAGACCAGAACTAGAAATCAACAAGTTTTGTGATTGAATAACTGCCCAACAAGGGTTTTACAAAATGCTATTGTATTATACAGTCATACCTTCCTCTCAACTCAGACCACCCCAGCTGCTCAATTTCCTCTCACTGCAAACTGTGGTTCAAATCATGATTGAAGGATTTGTAGACTAATTTGAACTCAGTCGACTTTCTTATACACTCCACATCCATAGCATTTAGAGGTAAGTTGAATTTCATTAGATTGTGTTCTACCAATATGTCGCATTATTTTTTATGGCTTGAATGATTATTACCTCCTTGTGGTATTCCAAATCACGGCAACCATTCATTCACTCTCCACTGGGATCAAACACTAAGTGAAAAGGACGAATGCAGTCAATGAGAATAGATTTTCCTTCACAATACTTTTTAAGTACTAATTTAATCATTTTAATCAAATACCAAGAAAAAAGAAATGAAGTACAAAAATATTCATATGTACAAACAATATTATAGTTAATCCTACCTTTCATTCGTATTCAACAAATTAAAATCTCTTTTCACAGCCTTCCCATTCATATTTCTATTCTAAGTCAAATAAAGGAAAACAGTACTTGATTTTCTGCACCCAATCCACTTACTTTCAGTATTTAAAAGGATTTTTATCTTAAAATATTGTTTCTATTTAGCAATCACACTAATCTACAAAAGCTGAATGCTTCAGGGATATATTATCAATGCAATGCACCAAAAATTAAGCCAAAAGCATATTTAAAGTATAGACGAGAATATGATGAATTGTCAATAGCATGAGGTCTAATACGCCATCCACCTTTGTATATGATATATATGGCTAGCAGGCTGATTAATGCCTGATGATTATTCCTTTCGAAGGAAAGTCGAGTGGTCAATGACAAATCCAATTAAAGCTTTCACCTGTACATAAGACGCTATATATCACCTCCAAGTTATTGCTTCAACAACAAAATAAAACTGTTCAGCCAAAATCAAAAAGGGCCATAAGATATAGATACTCCACAGCTTATCTATCGTTTCTTATCCAGCTTCAGCTTGGTTTCCCCGTCCTGCAAATTTACTGAAATCTGAGGGAACTTAAATGTTTAGTTAGCCTCATATTTGTAATATTTCAGATTCCTATATGTGGCAAATTTTAGAGCTGCAAAAGATTTTCCAAAGAATAGGTCTCAGTCCGAAGATTCAATTAATGGCATGGCCGTACTCCAAATACTAAAACTCCACCTTGCAGCTGCTATACAAATGTTTCAGCCTGCTGATAGTCACAGCCACAGTCATGCAGCACTTTGAAATGAACAATTAATCCAAGACATGATTTTAAGATGGGATTTTTTCTTTTATCGTCTCGGTTTTCTTTGCAATTTTACTAGTCTTTTTTGGAACGAGATGAACAGTGAGTCCTAATTTTCCAAGTAGACTGACATCAAACCCAATTAAATCCTCTGTCCATGGCCTGGAGCAAACTATTAAGAAGAGAACTACACCTCAGCTACCTAAACATGTTCATCTTGCATTATCTTGTGATTTGAAATACTCCCTATTATGATTTACCAGAAAGACACACATATTAGTAATTAAACTCAACACCAGCCCTATAAATCATTACTACCACCCTGCCTAACATTTCTGTGAGGACCTATTTTACAAGTTCATATTAACCCTTAATTTAGTCAAAGCAAAAAATTCCAGGCTTCAAGCTGCAATATTCACTGATTTATGAAGAAATTTAAGATAAAATAAAGAAACAAGGTTCAGAAGCATGGAAAGCGAAAGTAAAATTTTCCCGACATCACGATTTCTATCTTTAACGTTTGAAAGCATATTAAATAATCAAAAGGGCCCATGAAATTGAGCTATTCCAACTCACAATTTGCAGTCGTTTTACTAGAAGAGCTGGTGACCAAAAATATTACTGTTTCTCCGCAGCCTCTCTGGAAGCCCCTTCTGGATTAAGGTTCTCGAACTTCTGCTTGAAGGAATCTTGCTTCTGTATCCATATCATATGCCCCTGTAATTTTGACACACAAATAGACTCAAATAAAAATAGTAAAACTATAAAAACAATTTCGAGACGTTCTTCTTTGGTATGTATTATGATGGAAAACCTGGAGAGCGGCTGCCCAGGCAATGAGGAAAGAGGCGAACCAGAATTTTTTGTCCTTGAGAAGCTGCCGGACTTCAAATTTTCTCGTATCCATTTCTGAAATTACCTTAAAGCTTGGACCCCCTACAGGCTACACAGAGTTTATTTGCCGGAAATTGATGAGTATGGGATCAGTTCCACTTCCCACTACTTGTTGCTGATGGGTTTTCCAGGATTATGAAGCGGGCTACAAATAAAACCAAAATCAAGCCCAAAAACCAGGATAAATTTCAGATCCATTAAAAGAGGAATTCTGACAGAAGGGTTTACTTAAAACATGTTGAAAGTTTATAAAATGTTCTAAAAAAAATTCGTGAGAAAATTATTTTTGGAGTTTATTTGTAAAAAATTCATCAAATATTTGAAGATGTCCGATAAATATTCGAATATCTTATATAATGTTTTAAAAGGTTCGTAGACTTATATAAACACGTTCTAAATCTTAATTGTAATATTGTTTTGCTGTAATCATCCATGAATTTAGTAAATTTGCGTGATGTTCATTGGGAGAATAAATAAGTACAAATATTTATTGACTTTCTTGAAATGTTTCAAAGTATGACACCATTTTCTGACATGGAAATCATTTTCTTCCAAACTACCATTTTATTAACGCCACACTATTAACTTTTAAATACCACTTCGCAATGGGGCTTTCTATATAAGGTCTGGGCCTAGGCCACTAGAATGATGGGCTGACGACGGACAGGCCGTAGGAAGACAAGCCCAATTGGACCTCATGAAGGACGCTGGGCCACTGGATCAACAAAGCTGGGCTCGCCGAGCTGGGCCTGCGGAGAACGACACCTTTGGGCCAAGGCGGAAATGGGCCTAACATCACCAACACGGCCCATGAAGCCTGAGACACTATGGGCCGCACACTGAGGCCACTGAGAAACTGGGCCGAGGTCTGCTGGGCTAATGGGCAACTTTGGGCTTCAAGATGGACAAGGACAGGCCGCGGCGTGATTTTTCGGCTGGGCTGATGGGCAACCATGGGCTTCAAGATGACCTTTGCCTCTGGAAGAACGGGCTGGAGATGGACAGGCCGAGCACTAAGGGCTTTTGAAAATCCTTCAGCCCAACACAACAACACAAGGCCGAAGCGGTAATGGGCCTGCCACGTGGGCCAACCAATAACTGGCCCTTGAATCCACAAATAAATCAACACCCCGCCAGCAAGGGGTCTCGAACCGTGGCGC
>JACGDI010005516.1:38126-48331 GCA_014898725.1 Jacaranda copaia
AAAAAAAACTTTTAAATACCACTTCCAAAGGCACTAAAATAAAAATATGCAAACTAATAATTTATCAACTAAAATTTCATGCGAAATCAAACTAAACCTACTTTTGGAGCATCTGGAATTTTTTAAGGTTACGTCAAAGCAAGGGTGGTCAGTTGGCCACTGGATGGGTGTAGAGGAGGGTTTGGATCAGATGGAATTTTTAAGGTTATGTATTTAGATATGTGTATTGCAATGGATCTGGTCCAACACGGCATTGATTGCTCCAATCCAAACTTTTTTGCTTCATTTTGCTTATTCAAGGAAATTAATTGAGAATCTCTCAAAACCAAAAAAACAAAACAAAAAAAAAAAAAGGAAATTGATCGAGAAGATAATAGCAAATATCAAGATGTCTTTACACCTTGTTTATATATCATTAGATAGATGATATATTAAATCGTACATTCATTCCATTAATTTCTTTTATAGCATGATATCCTATTTAAAATTCAACCATCGTTAATACATATTTCATAAAAGAAAATTGATAATCTTGAAGGAAATTGCATATTTACCATATCAATAAGTTATATCAAATTGTCAATCGCAAATCATTTGTTGGTTTTTCTTTTATAAGAATTTCCAAAGGTAAATTACGTGTCAATCTTACTATTTACATGTAATATTAACTAAGCAATAACACAAAAGATCTTTTTGGGTAAATATACATAATATTGGTTCGTAAATGCTCAATATGTTGTTTACCTATTAAAATTTAAGGATGTTCACGAGTCAGGTTGAATTGGATTTGCACGAAAAATTAGTTCAAGCCAATTAAATTTAATAGGTTGGGCTAGATTGAATCACGTTTTGTCAAATTAGATATTCAAATTTGAAGCAAACAAGTTTAATTTAGATCATATTGGTTAGGATCAGAAAATCAAGTCTAAATGTTCATTTTTTCTCTTTTTTTCCTCATTTTTTATATAAAAACTATATACTAATTTAAAATTTAAAATTTCTATTTCCTTAACCAAATTATGGAAATCTAAATACAAATCAAGGAGACAAAAATAAATTTGTCCAACTCCAATGTATATCAAGGAAACTGCTTATTAGAGACAAAAAAATAAAGAAAGAAAGAAAAATAAAAAAATAAATTATTTTTTAATTTTAATCCAATTAGTGGGGTCTATCAGGTTAGTTTGGGTATGCAGAAATGAAACCCAAGTCTAGACTAATTGTTAATTGATTTTAATTAGGTTTTGATTAATTGGACCCGATTACTCAATATAATCTATCCAATCAGAACCAATTAAGTTAATTTGGTCTGAATTGTTAGGTTCATTGAGTAAATTCAATTTGATAAACATCTATACGGAAGTTAGTGTCCTAAGGAATTCCAGATAATTTATTTGTTAATAGCTATAGAGGCTAGGAGGAAAAAAAATTTGAAGTACAAATAACATAGATTATAGTAATATATTCAATTTATTTTAGATTTGTTAAATATTAGTTAAAATTTTTAATTGACTTTTGGATCCAATTATTTTTTACCAAAACATAATAAAACCTGCCTAAATCCAATTCACTTGCTTTAGAACCCAATCAGTTCAAAATTTATAAGATTGAATTGGACCCATGGGTACTAATCCACTTGGCCCCTGTGGGTACACATGTATATTATACTCAACAAGAGCAATCACTAATATTTAGACTTGAATTTTACTAAATATTTGTATTTGTTCAATATATTGATCTATATACTAACAATTTAACGGTTTTTTTATGGATAAATATAAAAAGCACATTATTTAACTTCAATATAATAATATTTTGATAAGTTATTCTAATTACACTGGCATAATTTCACAATTTAATGATCATTAATTAATTTATCCATGCAGCGGCTTGTAGCCCAAATAACATCCGTCTCCCCTATTATGTGGGAGATCGTGTGCTTGACCCGAAATGGGAGTATTGTGCACTTTATGTGCATTGTGTATAGTTTATACTTTAATTTATTTAATTTAATAATAAAAAAATATTAATTTGTTTAAAGAATAATAATTCATCATTTATAATACTTTCTTTTAAAAAAAAAAATAGTTTATCCCAATCTGAAGTTAGAAGAATTGCTAACATACAACCTGGCATTTCATTATCCCTCATGAAAGGTTATACACACTCCACATTTTTCAACCTCACGATTGTAGGCCAATTAACAAAACAATTGAATAGTTTTTATGTCCCCAAAGATGTTCTTCAAAAACTTTCCAAAACTTCTCGTCAATTCGATATCTCAACAAAACAATTAAAGAAGGGGTCAAATTTTGGTAATGATATATTTTTTCAGATAATAAATCATATACTTATTAATTATATTTAGTCCTATCATCACAAGCAAATTATCCCTTTATGTATTTTATATCCTACATATCAATTCCATTGAGCTCGAACACCACTTTATTCTTTGAGGCCTCGTCTGGTTGGATTTTTACCTAATTCCATGATAGGTTTCTCATGATTAGGGTTATTAAAGGATTGGATTTTATTTTGAATTTGATTTGAATTCGATTCAAATTTTAAAATTTTATCCGATTAAAATATTCAATGGATCAAATTCAATTATAAATATATATAGTCCGAAATAATTGAATCAAATATAGAATTAAGCAATCTGATTTGTTAAATATTTGAATCCAAACTTTAATAATTAAATTAACACTCTTATATATAATATTAATAAAGATTCTTAAATAAATTCTATTTATTATATTGACATAATCTTTATTTTAACGTCTATATTATACTATCAAAATTGAGTATTTAACCTAAAAAATAAGATGAATACTGATAAAATATCAAATATAATAATGCATGACAGTTCACCTATATATTAATAAAACGTGAAATAAAGGTTTAGTATTCAAATATTTAACTTTTGAACTAATATATAATAAAAGTTATTAAAAATTTAAATATTATGTAAATTTACTTTACAAATATAATATTTTTATAAATTTCGAAAGGAAAAGAAAAAGAAAGAAAGAAAAAATATTAAATTTGGTCAAATTTTTTTATCGGGTTTCGGATATCCATCAAATCTAATTGACAAAGATTCTATAGGATATCGAGTCGAATTCGAATATGAATTTTGATAATCTAATTTTGAATTCGAATATAACTAATTCAATCCAAATCGGATCCATGGACAGCCCTAGACATGATTAGGGTTATAATTATGATATGTTTGAGTAGAGCTGTCAGTGGAATAGATTTTAATCCGAATTCAATTCGAATTCAATCTGATTATTTAGGATCTTTAACTGATAAAATATTCGATGGCTATGAACCGATTAAAAAAGTTTAAAATTCGAAATAAATAAAACGAATATGGATATGACTTGATCTAATCCATTAATAATTTAAATTCGAATATATTTAATATTATACATATATGGTATTATACATATATATACAAATAGTCCTATAATAATGCCAAGGTAGATATTTGGATGAAAGAAGTAATGAACTCTCATGCAATATATGAAATCATGTATTTTTCATATAAATTGTTAGATTTTGAACTTATTTACGTCATAGTTATATCACTTTTTTTTCAATTTTTATAACAAAAAATTATGTAGGAAGAATAATGAGCAGGAGCCGAATGCCATGATATGGCAAGAATACAATGCAAATCTCGATTTGATCAAAATAAGTTTCTTTTTCATAAAACTTTGAGTTTATAGTTAATTGATTAAAAATCATATATAACTATATATTTATAATGTCAAATAAGTACTATTATCAGCAATGGAACTTAAAATGTAATGATATAATAAATGAATGTGATTGAGTTAAATTCTATTGTTGCTTTTAAGTGATCAATAAATTTGAAAATTTATTCATTAATCTGTTGTGTATTTTTTTTAAGGATGAATGTTTTGAATTTGGATTCTATTAAATTTTTAGAAAAATAATAAATATATGATAATTTTTGAAGTATTCGAATCTGAATTTTCTTGGATATTCGATTTTTATTTGGATTCAGATACGGTTATACCAACTATAATTCCAATGAATCTTAGATTGAATTTGGATTTAGTATATTATTTTTAAATTCGAACTTGAATCCCACATAATGCAATCCAAATCTGACCTATTAACAGCCCTATGTTTGGCCAATCCATTCCTGCACCTTTACGAGTAGGCTGTTCTTATGATCAATTTGGCCCAATATCTTTTGGGCCCATTCAAAGGAGCCGGAGTATAGCGGTACTGTTTCAATTAAGTGATCATATAGATTTTCTTCGATAATTTTGATGTTGCAACACTTCAAAACCATGTACTTGTATTTTATCTGCCGATCGTCAGTATTAGAATTATTGTTTTACATTAAACTCAATCCTTAAAAACAGGCAAGTCGACTGATTATGAACACTAATTGGACATTTTGCTACTAGCACTGACAATACAAAACGAAATATTTTTTAATTAACCTCAGCGAGTATCAATAATCGAAACTCAGTATCAAAATCTGATAGCCAGTCGTTAAGTTACACGTTGTTTGTTCCAAAATTAAAAATTAAAATTTGACGAATGCTTGGGACCTGATAAAGTATACATAAGAGGGAATAGAAATGCAAATCTTATGACTTGAGCTCTTTGAATCCGCAATAAGCCAACACTTTTGAGGTTCTTTACTTAATTGATTGTAGAATTTTTAAACAAATCAAATTCAGCGTGAGTGCAAAGAAACTAAGTGAATACTTAATTAAATGCAGAAATAAGTAAATCGAGAAGTAATAAACGTAACAAAATTTACGGAGTATTAGAAAACTTAGTAGGCAACATTTGCTTGAATTTTTGTTATTTTTAAATACGTGTTGTAATGATCATTAGAGTTCGAACTTGAAATCTTACACTTATGTATGTAAGAATAATATTGTTGGATCAATTGGTCACTCAAAAAATTCCTTAAATTAATAAAGAACAAGTAATCATTACACGTATTTCCTGCATCCAGAAAGTACAGAAATATGTCAAGAAACTAATAGAAGATAATACTTATCAAAACTTCTTATGGGTAACCTTGAAAATTTTTCATGAAATATTTTTTTTCCTCACTTCCTGAATAAAAAACACTAAAAAATTATACCTAAAAAGATTTAGTGCTCGAGTTTTTTTCTTTGAAAAAAAAATAAGAGGGTAAAAAAAATTGATTAACACTCTTAAAAAGAGAACAAAAAAAATAATAAAGAAAAGAAATCAAACATGAGAGAAAAATATGGCATTAGATTTATATTTTTCTATGTAAAAAAAAAAGAACAAAAAGTTATTCATACAATTAAAAATAGCACAAAAGAAAAAAAAACAAAAAAAAAATATAGACAAACCTATTATAGGCAAAAACTGAAGGCAAGCACCTCTATATACAACAACAATGGAATTTTAATATTTAGTTTTGTGTTTAAAATCCTAATTGCATGAAGAAGTCTAATAATTGGTGGAAGTGGATTTGAAATGATATAGTGGATAATGTGGAGTATAAAATAATGGGTTAGTAGGATTAATTGGAACTACATTTGTGACCTAATTGGATTATTTGTGTTAGATTATTTTTAGGAGTGTAAATTTAGAATATTATAATTGTTGAAATAGTGCTGCACAAGCTAATTAGATAGGCATGTAAACTATTTCACTTGTGATATAATCTTAAATGAATAATATTCTTTAAATAGCCATCTTCATCTTATGCTTATCTTTACTTTGCTGGCATTTGGTTGAAACCCTTAGATCACACAAAACTTCGAGACTTAGTCACGCACTAGGTGGTGATCATGGAATAAGTCTTATATGATCGTGATCTTAAATCTTCCAAGTCGTAGGATCTTATGAGAACAAAGACATTTAAAATTCGGATAGACTTGCATTAACGATGCATAAATCCAAGGGTTGGATATTGCTCTGTTCCATGAGCAATGCTATATGAGATATGGATGTATATTAGTAGGTGCTTATTAGGGAACAAGACACTAAAGACCCGCCTGGAGAATCAACTAGATAGCCACAATGGCAAGTTAGTAGTGGCAAATTCTCCAACTTACACTAGTGCATAGAATTAGTCCTTTGACCTGAGAATCTATGGTAACCTTGTGTTTAAGTAATATTACTTTGACTCTCCTTGGCCACATGGTGGGTCATTTAGGTTGAGGTTGGGTATGAACTACTTAGATATGGAGGTTTGTGAGATTCAAGATATACAATAACTACTCATTGTTGAGGAGTGCATATTTTATGTATCTTATAATGATTCCAAGGAGTCTTTGCGCAACGTAGTATGACAATTTAAAAAATGAGTTTTTCAAAAATGAGGTCATAAACCAGAATCGAATATTGTGAATAGAAATATAGTATCAAGTCTATTAAGGAGCTAGCAAATATCTTAACCTAGGCCTCCTTTGGGAAATAAGAGATGGAAGAACTGTATTTGCATGATACGTGTAGAGCTAGAATGGTTCATTAAAAGCATTCATTTTGGCCTACTAGTTGGGTTCCATGGGCTTAAGGTTGGACATCAACTATGGAGATTGAATATTATTCAATTAATGGAGATTAATAGAATTGAGTCGATTAGTTTAAAGGAATTTAAACTAAAATGAATATTTGACATTCCAAAGTCACAAGAACTTATGTCCAATAAATGATAGAACCTAATGAGTCACATACAAAAGCCAATTGCATTTCCTACTTAATAAAGGAAAATTTTCTAAGGGTTAGAAAATTGCTCACTTGACCAATTTTGGAGGTTGGTGAAATTAAGGTCATTTTTGCTTGATCAATTTAATTGTTAAATTAATCAAATAATTTAAATAGTTAAATCAAACCAATAATTAAGGAGTTGATTATTTGATACCATATGACCATCAATTGGTCAAGTTAGTTTAAAGAGTTAAGTTAACTATGACAAGCTTAAAGAGTTAAACTAATTGACTTAAAAGTTAAGTCAAAGATTAATTAATTGAATTAATGTGTTTAATTTAATTAATGAGAAAAATCCTTTTAGAGGGAAAATTCAAATTTGCCAACTAAACAAGCTAGTTGGTGCTACCCCTTGAGGAAGGTGTGATGCCACTTTGGGATCACACCATCCTCACTCTATATATAGATATATATATATATATATATATAGAGAGAGAGAGAGAGGAGTGACCACTTGCAACTTGTGTGAAGAATTAGATTCTCTCACATTTTCCCCCCATCTTTCCAAGTGTTGCCTTATGTGTTGAAGCTTCACTTCGCTTCTTCTCCTACCTCCAAATAAAGCTTTCATCTCTGCAATTCTCTTCATTATTCTCCAACTGATATTAAGAAGAATGGGATCCAGCATTGATGTGTGGATCATAATGTTAGAGGCAAGACAATTGGATTGCTAGCCTTTGGAGATCTACTATCAGGGCAGAGACTTTGGTGAATTTTTTCAGTTGAGCTAGATTTTTTATAGTAGCTTCATCAAAGAGTTGATAATGTGTTGTAAAATTTTTAGAATTTTGGGAGGAGTTTGGATTAGGTAAAAGTTGCATCCAAACCAAGCTGCTGTTGTGAGATCTAATTTTCGGCAGTAACTTTGTAGCAACCTTTGGAGGTCTTGCTGAGTTTTGATTGAGCTGATTTTTGAACTAATGATACATCAAGGAGTTGGTGATCTTTTGATACAAGTTTCATTGAAGTTAGAGTTCATTTGCCTGGTCAAAAGATGATCGGATTCCATTGTGGCACTAGGAGATAGATTTAAGGAGTTGAGATCTTCTTCCACCTTCCTTTGATTTTTTGAAAATCAAGGTATTCTTCTAACCAAATCGGAATCAATGGCATGTTTAGATCCTTGGTGACATGTGTGACCTAGTTATTTTCAGTTTTTAAAGTTTTGATTATTGGATCCTAGTGCTACATGTGCCCTCAATAATTTGGTATCCAACCTACAAATTCTTTATTTAATCCTTTAAAATGAATTATATTTTGTAATATTTTGATAGATTAAATGGCAATTTAAGTAATTACTCAAAAATTACTGTCATATTAAGCAAAAAAGTGTCTTCCTTTTTAGAATAGTATAAATATAAAGAGAAATTATTTATTTTTTATTATATTATATGGTAGTTTTATTTAATTTTATTTAGTTCTATTCAATTTTTTTTTTGTAACTTCATCTTAACTTCCTCTTAATTCCCCTTGTAACTCATTTATTAGTTCTTTAAAATACCCTACTGTAACTTCAATTTTTGTAGTGAAATTATATCTTTCATTCTTCATATAATTTGGGCCACATTTGTTTAGTCTGTTTTGGATTTATTTATGGTATCGGAGCTGTGATCCTATACTTCTCTTTCTTTATCATAAATTTCTTTTCTTACATCTTTGTTTTTTTTTTTTTTCGGTTCTATCAATCTAAGAAAATCTGGATAAAACTTCACGAATTCAAGAGAGTTGGATTTTATATTTGAAGTCTTCAATTTATAGAGATCCATTATTGCTGCAAAACTTTGATAATCTTGGTATGGTGTTAGTGTATATACCACTTACAATTATTAATTACTTTCAATGGAGTTGATTGATGAAAATTACTTTAAGAGTGAAGGATAAGATTGGTTTGTGATTAGAAAATTCAAAATTCCTAATCAAAATTCACTAAAATATGAACAATGGTGCAAGGTTGACTTCTTAGTTGCTTAACTCCATCTCAAAAAGGATTGTTGGAGCATTCTAATAATAGAGGATTTCGACCTCCACTAGACCAAATCAACATCTCTTGATATACCTTTTCAAAAAGGACATTCAAGGAGCTAAGTCTTACCTTAGTCCGACTTCAAGATGCTTAAAGCATTCAATCTCACAATAAAGTGATGGCCATTAATGCCTGCAAGCTATTGTACATCCTATTTTCGTCCCATTATTGCTTAGCGGCATCACTCATAGTTTGGACTAAAGTTGACAAATGATAGAGAGAGTGCACACCATTACCCATCAAATCAGTCTGCCAGCAAATTTGCTTTATCGATTACAAAGACTATTTTACCCTTTTGGAGAAACCTCTTTATGGGGATCCAACAAGGGTAAGATTGAGAAAGCACTATCGGGTTTCCTTGCAAATAGGTCCTTAGATACCCTTTGAAAGGTATGCTCCCATTTTTATGTTTTACCTTAGCTAAATAGTCCTTTCACTCTCTTTGATTTACTGACTTAAGCATTAAAGAGTTTTAGCCAACGGCCCTCTTGGCAAGCCTAACAGGGCAACTTTGGTCATAGGTTTGACCTCCACACTCACCTAAAAACTTGAGTTTGACCTTATAGACACTTCCCATCTTTTACCTCCCTTACTATAATCACCTTCAATAAAATATTACCATATTACATTCATATATGCTTCATCTAAACAAGAGCTTTGGAATGATCCAGAGCATTTTGGTGACTACAATGGTCCATAAATTTATAAATTATAAAGAGAGATCAATGTAATTTCTCAAGGTAATCAATCCGTGACTCTTTGTTATACAAAATTGAAGTATTCATGGGATGAGCTAAATTTTTTGATGCCATTTCCTAAAGTGTAACTATAGAGGAGCAAAGGCTATGGCCAAAATAATTTCTTTAAATTAGTTAATGTAGTTCTTGAGGGGACTTGATGATTTTTTTGATCGTGTTAAAAGTCAGATTTTAATGATGAATCTAGTATTAGGAATTAATAAAGCCTATTTTATGGTTCTGAGAGTTGAGAAATAGAGGTTAACTCATCTTAATTTTTGAGAAAATATTGAGAATAATGCTATGAATGTTAAATATGAAAACTTAAACCAATCTCAACTAAACTTAGGTAGAAGAGATTTTTAAAAGAATAAAATAATTACAAGAAAATGATAGGCATTGTGATCATTATCATGCAGACAAGCATACAAAGGATACATGTTTCATATTGAATGGTTATCCAAATTGATATAAAGAGCATAAACAATATAAATGTAGAGGTAAAGGGACTGGAAACACATTATATTATGACATAGTAGATAATTGGGGTGTGAATAATATTAGATAATTCGCGAATAGTTTGAGCTTAGTTCAATAAAAACTCAAATTTAGCTTGACCTTTTTCAACCCGAGGTCATCATCAAGTGAGCCCAATAGAGAGAGAGAGAGAGAGAGAGAGAGAGAGAGAGAGAGAGAGA